>JAGFVP010000110.1:0-89740 GCA_021031095.1 Bathelium albidoporum
ACAGGCCTGTAAAAAGGATGAGAAGATTATTACTGCTGTCTGTGAGGAGGAGAAGCTGCTCACAAAGGCTCAAGCTTTAAGGCGTGTATATTAGGTTGAATTTCAGCTACGAATACGCCCTCATTTGATTAACTGGAAAATTGATCTTTTTTGTGATGAATTTCATTTTGGAATTGGACCTCAAAATACCTTTCAAATTAAGCGACGAGAAGGTACTCGTTATGAGCCTATGAATGTTCAAAGGAAACGAGTAACTAAAAAAGATGAGAAACAAAAGGCTCGCGAGGATGAACACTTCAGTTTATTCAGTATTTTTGTGGTTATTACTTATAATTAAAGGTTGTTTATTCCCTATGAAGTCCCTAATAAGGTTGGAAAGATGAATTCCGAGGTTTATACGCAAGTGGTACTGCCACAGCTGAAGCAGTATCTTCAAGGTGGAGAGATCCTTTGTCAAGATACTGATTCTGCTCATAACAGTGGAAGAACAACTCGGTGGGCAAGACAGCATGGATTGGAGCTGTTAACGCTGCCTGGTCATTCACCTGATTTGTCAATCATGGAGTCATTAGCACATCCTGTTAAACGGCTATTTCATGCGCAACACTGCGCTACGCAAGCAGTAGCATTAGACCGTTTCAAGCAGCTGTGGGAGCAACAGGTGGATCAACAGCAGATACAACACATGTATGATTTTTACTGTAAACGGCTGCATGCTGTGATCAAGGCAGAGGGTCAAATGTCAAAATATTAGCTGCCTAGGTGCTGCTGCTAAGCAGCAGCACCAGCAGCTAATAAAACAATATATTCACACAGCTATGAAATGAACAGCAGCGACAGCAGCAGTCAAAACACCAAATTAAAATAGGACGAAAGCATATGGTAAAGCCATACAAATTAGTGGATGGGCAACGGATTGCTAAAAACAATCATACAGCATCGACATTATATCCCGCCTACTCTTCCAATAACGATTTTAGATTGGACTCTAACGTGTTCTTCCAACAAGTCCTGCTATATTCACAATCCCATCCTTCCATCTTTTAGGAGGGGAAGATGGCTAAGATCCAGCTTTGCGAACTTAATACAACGCCTCGATTATTTCTCTTCTTTTTTAATTTTCAAATCTACAGACAATGTCTTCTGACCACGTTTTTGCTATTCTAGTACCCAGCAATGTTCCAGCTAAATTAGCATTCGATAACTCGGCAGAGCAAAATTTGGCTCAAGATACTACCAACGTCCACGCAGATTACATCTGCACAGGTATTCAGAGGAGCTTCGATGGACAAGTGTCCTTATTTCTCTGACGTTCTCGATACAATAATGATCCAGAAGATGCTCTCAGCGAAATTTCAACCGAGCTTGATACAGAATCAGAACTGGACGACTCCCGTCTCGGAATGATTTGGAACGGTCACTACAAATTTGAAATCTCCAATCCTCCGCGAAATCCAGCTATTGGATGGGCCGCATGCAAGGACAACGACGTCGAATTTTCAACTTTAATCCCAAGATTGGTTACCTCTACATCCTTTCGAGAGGCTCAGATAATTGAACCTGTAAAGTCACCGTGAATGGAGCGACTGTTCCCCGTGGCAACACTTGTGCTCTAAATCAAAGTCAAATGAAGATCTGTCTCGGGCCGCTGGAATACGAATTTAGCTACGCAGAGTTTGCCCTTACGCTAGCATTCAAGGAGCGACAACATACGTATGCTCGACAATTCTTGGGCATAGAGGCACCGAATTTCGATTTGACGCCAACACCAGCAGGAAAACCTTTTGTTTTGGGTGATTGGACGATCACTCAAAGTCTTGGGAAAGGTTCCTTTGGAAAAGTCTAGAGCGCTACCGACTAAGGGCCAGCTTGTGGCCATCGAATTCATCGAAAGCGATCGAAGAACTACCAAGATGCAGAAGGAGATCCAACAGCTCACTCAATTAGCCGAGACCATGAATGACGAAGGTCGACTGCTTCGTCTACTCGAAGTTATTTACCAAAACGGAACTACCGATGTCGCTTTGATCCTTCAACCAGTGGCTTACATGACGTTTGCAAAGCTGACAAAACCCTGTGCAAGCACACGTGACAATAAGCTGTAAGTTCGACGTCTTCAGAGGTTTAGCTTAGGATTCATAAACTCTAGGGCTTCCAACCCGTTAGAATCGATCCAAATACAGCTTTACAGAGATTTTTTGAAGGGAGTCGGGTTCCTTCATTCTCACTTTTGGATACATAGAGATCTTAAACCGAGCAACATCGGGATTATCGGCACCCACGCGGTTATTTTGGACTATGGAGGAGCTCTCAAGCTCCGCTCTGGAGAAATGATAAGTGCAACGCCAGGAGATGGCGGCACCATTAATTGCCTCGCATCAGAACGTGAGATGCAAGATTATAGTTTCCCCGTTGACGTCTGGGCCGCAGGCGTTATAGGATTCGAAATCTTCTTTGGCTTTCATCCTTGGGCTATGACACTGAACCCATGGCGTTCTGGAACGAAGTATGAATTTCAAAGGCCGCTGTTTCACAACCATTACAATTCGGCCATGCAGCTTGTGCGTAGGTATAAGAGCTTATCACCAAGTAAGTTTGACATCTACCCTTAGGACCTATGTTCCTATTAATGGCCTACTCAGTTTGCGATCTTTTCGAGAAAATGCTAGGACATCAGTGGGCAAAATGATATGAGCACCGCATTAGCATTTTCGATGCCCTCGACCATCCTTGCTGTCCCCGTGATACCGCTGAGTCGAGCCCGAAGCGCTTGATCCAACTTGCAGATACCGCAACTGTCTACACTTCCGTATCAAATCGGCCAGTATCAGCGATGAACAATTGATTCTTCTGCCTCCGATGGTAAGCACCACAGGCTAATGTCATACCTAGTATACACGCTAATGGCACGCGACGGCAGTGCCTTTCGGCACACGGATCAGGATGATGTAGGATTCTGTCTGAGTGTAGGGGTCCTCTTCCGCATAGAGCTTTACGGAAGCCCAACTTTTGAAATATTGGGCTCGAACTACTAAGCCTTTAACTCCTGGTCCATGGATACACTGTCATTCGATACATCTTCTTGACCAAAATTGCTTTTCTAGGCCGATAGTACCGTTCACTGCCGGAGTGATTGCGCATTTTTAAGTGCAAGAGTATTGCCGTGGTTCTACTTGGGGGCCTGCTTTTGGTCCCGGGGTCTAAATTTGGAACCTTCATTCCCAGTATTAGGAGGGATCATTCACTGAGAGCCAAGCATGCCTCAGCGCTTCGCCTGCGTTTTTGCGGAAGCGATAGATTGAGTTGAAGTCCCAATCTAAGCTTCAAAAGTTCAAGCTCAAAGTGATGCAAATCTAGCTGCAATCCAAATTCGAAATGCTGCCAGATGTCGTAGAATATTCACCTTCTAATTGAGTTGAATTTACGTTCTGTAATAGATATAGAACTACCATATAGTCCTCTTATAACAGATATGGTTTTAATGTATGTCATAATTAGGTGTGCTCAGTGGTTTCAATGCTGTCCTAGGACATCTTTCGGCTTGGTACATCCCGTCCCGAGACTAGTTTTCCTAGAAAATCGCCAAAAAAGTCACTATTCCAATTGTCAACCAATAGTTCCAACCCCAAATCTACACCTTTAGACTTGCAAACTGTTTCAAATCACTCTGTGCTCGACTTGCTCCGGTATTTGTGACTATAATTGTACTGTCACTTCTATCTGTGCTGGGAGTTTTTGTCGACATCGGAATCGTTGTCGTGTGCTCTGGATCCACTTTCAATAAGCTCGCCAACGACGAGACTTGTGCCGGTACAGCAGTTCCTAGGATTGTGCTCCAGGTGACCGTCTAGACCTTAGATCCTACTTCGGCGACGATACTACTGTTTTCCAAACTGATCCTTTGGTTATCAATCGTAGCTGCGGGACCATCGACAAATAAAGTGATAAGCGAGCCATTAGGACCCACAATTATGGCCTCACCACTTTGATGCACCAGCTTGGAAGCAGTATATTTTTTACCATCAACTGTGAAGCTCGCTTCCTCAGCCACGAGAGACTTGTATATGGTTGCGGACTTCGTGGAAGGTTTGTAGCCAGTGACTGAGAACGTAAGACCCCCATTCATGGATATTGAGCCATGATCTTTAGGCTTTTCGGGTGGCTTAGCTGTGTCTCCGCTTTGTTGGTTGTCATTATGATCCATCTGAAGACTGGTTGGAGATAGCACGCTATCGTACCCTTCGTCTGGGCCATAGATGTTACCAGAGTCTGTAGATGCAACGCCGTCATTCGCCTCTGAGCCTGTGTTGCTTGTCTCGTCAATCTTATAGCTATTCATAGATGAATCATGGTTTGGAGGGCTGGTGAGAATGGAAGCAATGTCTTGTACCACCTTACGACTGGAATGGTCTGGGCCTTCAAGCGTTTTGAAGGGTTTAGCATTAGATTGCGACTTTAGTTGTTCTGATACGAAAGAATGGTCTGCAATCGAATGATCTGACGACAGATGAAAAGATGGATCACCTGACGGGGTAATTTCTGATTGAGGATCCTCGCCTATCTTCCGAGTTTTGGAGTTTCGCTCGCCCAGGAAAGGGTTCCTTGATACAGATTCACTCAGGCCTGTTATAGTTGGTGGACTCTCTGCTCCGTAGGACAGACTATTAGGTCGTGAAGAAACCCCCAAGCTAAACTCAGAAGCGAATTCGCCAATCAAAAAATTTTCATGGGACAGAGGAACTTCAACGGAAGAGTCACTGCCAGAAGAGCCACCAGCAGGAGGACCATCGGCAAAAGAGTTGTCTGTAGAAGGTTTGCTGGCACGAGGGTCACCAGAACTAGGTCCATTAGAAGAGCGATAGGCAGATAAAATATTGTTGGGAGAGCCATCTCTCGAAGGAGACGGTTTTGGAGGATTTGTGGTCTTGGCAGGCTGTTCTGCATCGAGGGTCGGTGCGGGCACGATTGTGGCAGACGGGAAAACAATGCTGGAGGAGACAGGTGTAGCGACAGCATCAGCCCCATGTAACGCGTATGGGGGATCATAAAGTCCTAATCACTTTATTAAATCAATGACGGGATTTCCGATGTCAGAATATACCTCGAATATCAAGTGAGCAACTGCCCCATAAAGAATTGATCTGTTCAAAAACCGAAGATTGAACTACCACTGAAGAATGTCAAGATCAAACCAAACAATTCTATCAGACATCAGAACCTACAGATTGGCGCATATGGGGATGTTGAAGTACAAGTGAAGTTTTCATCTGGAAGGCTTAGTCGAGTAATGAAGACTGTAGGAACATACGTCGACGTACCTGGCGAAGGCAGAGGACCATCTACAAAGAGAATGCTCTCAATTGCGCACTGTGGCAGACGGTCGTATATTGTTTGTGGCACTGGAGTGTTCAAGTCTGTAAAGTTGAATGAAGCTGTCAAACTGACCAAGGAATGGGTGACGCCGCCCGGAACCAGACCAGGAATATCTGAACCGCTCAGCCACAGACTCGATATATCCAAGGAGTTGTCAACCGGAAATATTGCGGAGCTATATGTCGGCCCAATTCCGCTACAAGAGTCCGACGCATACAGGCTTTCGTAAAAAATATATATAGTTGGTGATGTGAAAATGGTACAAAAAGCCGATGCGGTCAAAGAGGCTACACCAAAAGCTGTCTGAGTGACAGGCCAATACAGCAGGCGTACAGTTCCGCCAGTAACTGCGCACTTATGACAACCCAAAGTACATTCCGGGCCCAGAGATTTATCGCTTGGCCAAGAATTAACGCAAGTCTTCGAACTACCAGAAACTTCGGAGCAGCTGGTAAAAACAAAAGGCAAAGTATCAAGACCTATACCAAGAGCCGAATTTACCCACGCATCGCGTAGCGTACTGCAAAGTGAAGGAGCAACCGACGCTTGGGAACAGGAAGGACCTGCGTACGTGAGACTTGATTGATACACATCCCACATCGACTAACACTGCGGAACATGTGTTGGCAGTGTACAATTTAACGTCGGTATGAAAGTACTTGATGATATCGGGGCAAAGACTAGATCTGACTCGGTCGTAATCGTGGAAGGACCAAAGAAATCTGTAGATGTGAAAGGGGCAGAGAGAATCGACGTCCGCGTTTTGAAAGTGAACCCGTTAACATCATCGGTGTAAGTGAATTTCTGCCCTTTGGACAAGGTGTAGGCCCACCCGAAGTCGGATGAAATCGTAGTAATATAAGTTGAACTCTGGTATGCAGTCGTTGCAGTGCCATACCAGTACGTTAGCCAGTCAGACCAACAATGGTCAAGGCTGTTGTTTCTGACCAAGTTTGAGCGGATTTGGGTACTAAGCGTAATTGGCAATGGCGATTTACTCAAGTCAACTGGCACCACTGGGTCTCCAGTGACTATAGTTATCGAAACAATTGTCGTCGGTATATACAATGAGAACATCTGTGTTGGGTCACTCAAGGTATAAGTTACCCAAAAGCTTGTTGGAGAAGAGATTGAGGTAGCCGCGAAACTGAAGCCGCCAGCAATGTAGTCTCCAATTCTTAATGAGCTCAATGAAACTCCCTTACTAGATAGAGCATTAGAGTAGATCTCCGAAATAGAAGATATAAAGCCCGTTGTAGTACGATTGTTACGGAAGTAACAGATGGAGGTTCGGAAGCAGCATTAGTGAGGTTCGGAAGTGGCTTGAGAGGTTCGGCAGCAGCACTCATCAACAGCAGCCATGTATATAAGCAGCCCATAGCCCATTTTCTCACGAATTCAAGCTTCTCTCTCTTCTTCGTTTTCGGTGAATACCATAATAACGATCTATTCCATCCGTGTGGTCACCTACGAATGCATTTCAGTGAGGTGTATTGGATTTGACAAGTGAAGCCTTAGAAATTGAACCAAATAGAAGCAAGGAGGACTGACCGGCCTTTGAACTTACTTGAGTGCCCATCATCAGAAAAAGCCCAAGGACAGCAACAATAACGTAATCCATCACATGTAAGAGTGCTTTTAAAGGAGAGATTGCACGCATTCTGAAGAGCGCAAAACGTCAATGTCCTTAGGTGTGAGTGAATCGATAGAAATGATCAGTTTACATGGGAAACTAAATCTTGTGCACCTTTAAGGGAAAAGCATTCTGACAAATATGAATCACATTCAGCAGGCTACTGTCCCAGCTCAAGCGAGAACGACACGAACACGTCCGAATTCAGCCGCGAAAGTTCCAAATTTAGAACCTGTCGATCTGTACAGCGAGCTGAAATCGACTGCTGCGCGCGCAACGCCTGTCAAGCGGCAGCTGAGATGCTGCCTTATACCTGAGCCGAAGTAAGGTATGTATGTTGATAGGCATGGATGCCTACCGTGTTCTTCGCTCCCTTCGATGCAAGCAAAGCTCCCATGTTGGGTGCAGCGGTGCAGTCTCTTTGTCTATGGTGTTATACTCCAGCAAAAATAGTTGCCACGCGGACAGCAGCCAGCGGGAGCTTGAGAGGCATCAGGCTTGAATCGTCGTTACTGTTGAGGTTGGCCATAGAATGCCTGGCATGCATGATGCATGTCAGCTGCATATAACAACCTGTATCCTCAAGCCATTGGTCAGCGCGCCGTCTTGTCAATCACATTATACGCACCTAAGTCTGCTTATTTTTCGCGCTATTTATAGTTACTACCGAAGATAATATTAATGGTACGTGCACTTGCCCAATTGGTATCTGGGTGCTATTAGGATACCCCAGTGAGAATCGTTTTCCTCACAAATGGCAAATTCGGACCCGAATTTCCCAGCACAATGGCCACGGCAGAAGCGTCCGATATATACGTTCTTTAAAGTCTCTCAGATACACTCGTTCCGCGTGTCTTCAATTGGGAGTGGTTGGAAACCATACACCGTTAAAATGCGTAACAATTCTCGACTCTGGATTTGTTGCGATGCCTCCATAAATGCTTCAACACCAGAATGCCCAACTGTCCTTGCCCAATGTAATTCCGTCAGGATCATCCTGGCTCATCAAGCGCAGAACCTGGCCAAGTCAATCAACTTCCTCGCATATCGGCAAGCGCGATTCGGCCTCGACTGGTGATAAGTCTGTGCGTGCAATTCCATCCCATGAACCATTGATCATTGCAAACCATTTCAGATCCTCTCCTTCTGCGTGTTTTGCGATGATCTGGGTGATGTTGATCTTCCATTTCCATGCATCTTCTCCAATATGCAACAACTATTGCTCAATTAGTAATGAGTATTGTGAGATCAGGCACATCTTTTGATACCACATCAAGTATCAGGTGTCCACCATTGAACCGTAAATCAGTCACATTTGCATCCATAGATTCGAAGGTGCAGGATTCTTTCCTGTCATGCATCTTGCTGATTGCACAAGGCCAGTGATACAAGGACTGTATGATACAATGTCTCCACCAGGAAATTGGCAATGGCTGGCTCTCGTGGCCCTCCTCGTAACGTGTCTCGATCTCTACCTTGCGGAGCTTTGCTGATGCCGATCCATATGCAAAATCAGAGAGAAAAACATCGCGGTAAAAAGTTCCAGCGAAGTTGAGGCTCGAATCTGCGAGGAGGCGGCTGAAAGCTAGAGTCTTCTCGTGCAAAAGCGCCTTGACTTCGTTATGAATTTGCCAGTTTAGCAGGAGCAGAGTAGAACTCGTATAAACAGGCACTCGTGCTTTGAGCGGCAAAGCATGGTGCCTTGGTGCAGGCTCGTCTTGCAAGAAGTCAGCTTGGCTTCGCCCTGAGATCTCATTGTTTTGTTCACCATGTCTCTCAATTTCAACATCAGTCCAGTCGATAATAGACGAGTAAACATGGTTGCGGACTTCCCCAGGAAAGCCCAGAAAATAGACCATCTTGAGCTTTGTAGAACAAAGTAAGTGCACGCACGAGGGAAGCCAGGTCTCGCTTTGCACACCGGCTATTTTAAACACCTCTGCGCAGATGGGTAAGGTCAGGTAGGTATTTAATGGCGTGGCGCGTTCCCTGCACGACCTATGACGAGGTTAGTCGGCCGAATCATCTTCGCATGTGATGGTAGCCACGTGCCGCCAAACTAATGAGAATATTTTTCAAGTATCACCTCCAAAACAAATAACGTGTGATCAAGATGAGGTATCCACAATGATTCTGTCATCAACAATTTCGCTCTCACTCCATATCTGCCAGGACTGAAGCAGACTCCCGGTCCTCATGAGATTTTGGTCGAGCCAGGGGCTCAACGCTCGTCTGCAGTGGCGATCTTAAAGAGGATAAAGAGACTATTGTCTCTGTCTGAATCCTCCACAGTGAAGAGGACAACCTCCGAGACCATTTTAAACTGCAGCCAGTATCTATGACTGATTAGGAACCACGCAATACCGAACCCATTAGGACTGCCAACAGTTGCTTGATACTCATCCTCCCCAGGAAAAAACGAGATTCCTGGCCACGGCCCTAAGTTCCCGTGTCCCTGCACTGCTCTTGCCACTATCTGCTGGGATTCTGTGTTACTTACGAAACATGAGAAGACATAGTTCATGTTTTGGAGATTGCTTCCAGCCAGGTTAGACCATTCGAGAAACACGACGTCTGCCCACCTGCTCAACTCAACAATAGGGTGCACGAGCGTCTGTGAAGGGCTCAGTTTGTCGATTTGATATATTACTCCATCCTGAATGTTAAAGGCGCTGATGAATTGGCCGTGAGTTACCTGGTCAAAGGTGGTCAGCACGCGAGTGACAACATCAGATAAGGCCTCCTAAAGCACGAAAAGCGACTAGACGAACCGGATACGTAACACCGTCAACAGTAACCTCGTTTTGTTGGATCTGCTCGATCTGAAAGTTCGGACCTCCATCGTGACCTGATAAAACCGTCGAGATGTGTAACTGGTTGAGGACCGATGAGATTGGGAGGATTCCTTCATCCGAGAAGTCAAGTGGATTGACTTCTTCATTTGTCATGTCCTCTTCCGTCCAACCCCAGGTCTGAAGATCGGCCATTACCCATGTCGCTTGCGAGCCTTTGTAGCCTGGTTGAGGGGGCACATTGAGGATGTGATCAATGTCAGTGACACTGCTATCCATTAGCCTTTGCAATTCAGAACCGCGGTTGAGGTCTTTATTCCAGGTCTCATCATCAGCAGGCTTAGCTGAGTCGGGTCGTTTAAAGAGATGGTAAGGTGAAGAAGTTGAGGAATTGGAAGAGATCCCAAGTTGTGTAGCTGTTTGAAGGACGTTCCATGGTTGCAGTCCGGGACACAAGAAAGATGGAGTCCACGTGGAAGCATCACCAAGATACAGCGTGCATATTGATGCGATGACACAGGCAAATAAAGTTCGGACGATTGTCGAAAGGGTAGGCATGATCTCGAGCAACGCCAATACCTGTTAGTTGGGAGTAAGGATAGAAGATGGTCTAAGAAATAATATGGACCATATCTGGATGAGAGCAGTGGGCTTGCAATGGCTTGACAAGGACTTGCAACACATTGGGACTCACGCGCCATCTTTCGACGGGTTGCTTAGTTCCGATTTACAAAATTTGTGCAAGGCTGAGAATGTAGTGAAGCATTGTGAAGTTAATTTGAAACGATAGATTGCGAGTATTGGTCACTCCATTCTCGAAGAACGGTGAACATGTGAAGCACGCAATCTTCAGCCTTCCTTACTATTGGATCAACATTTCTATTCACATTCTCTCTGAGCTAGAACACTTTGAAAAGACCGCAAAAAATTTGAAGGGCAATCAATGTTACGATCATTCAGTCAGATCCAAGCAGGCGCGAGTGGTGATATAGAAAGATGCGCCTTTGAAAAGTATTACGAGGCTGTACGAATCAGAGATATGAAGGATTTCATAGTTGGAAAGTTAGAGAGAGAGTGAGAGAGAGGCGCTTCTGAAGATTCTGGAGATTGATGTGATATTCAGGTACTTGTAGCAGGAGCAGCGTCTGTAATAAAGAGTGGAGTGCTTGAGAGAAGGTCGAAGCTGAGACGACATCGGGCCGGAAAATCTTCGCCTTCCGCATTGACGAGTCCTTGCCTGTTGCAAGAATTAACCCCAAAAGTAGGATACATCATGTCTCTAAAGAGGAACTCCAGGCGCCATGTTATACCCTGTAAGCTTCTCCTTGATCGAGCGAGAGAAAGCGTTCAGCTTTTAGTGGTAGTTCCTCAGCGCGTTTCGAAACATGTGCCACCATTCCAGAAGCGACACACAAACAAACATCAGGTCACAGCGTCAATCGCGTGTCACATCGCGCATTCATATGGTGACAAATTGCGATAGTGAGGTGTAGAGTTTTCTTGTTACAGCTCTCTCCTATTCTCACTCTTCTCGAGGTCTTTCTTTTGACTGTGGGTCATATAATTTCCCTATATAAACTTGAGGGCTTAGATCCCAAGGTAGCGTGGCGTTTGGAGAATCCCGGGTGACGCCCATTTACATCCCTTGCTTTGAGAATATTTCCCTGCACTCCAACGTCAACTACCCTTGGTGCAGGCATTCATTCATTCGCATCCCACTTATATTCACGCCTGACTAGCCACTCTTTTCACAATCTCATTGCGTGGTAGTGTAGACCACACCACCATTACTTCTTTTCGCTTGTACAAGACGGATTCACCATGCGCTTTGCGAAGGGCGCTTCGATTATAGCTGCCCTCACGGGAGCTTCAGCTCAAATCATCTACGGCCCTGCTAAGCAGGCTATCACCCTTCAGGATGTCGGCCCTGGTGGCGGTGGCTCTCCTGCTGCGCTTTCCTACAAAAAGGTAGCAGACTGGGACTGGACCAATGGACAGTGTTCCCAAACAGAGCAGTCTTACAGTGGTCCCATGGCTCCACTCGATGAAGAGGTATATCCAGAAGAGAATGTATCGTATATTACGCAGCTAGCTGACACATCCAGGTCTCCATGCATTTCCAGGGACCAATGTATTTACGCCAATTCGCTGTTTATGTACCCACAGGATCCAGCAACGGCAAGAAAGCCAAGCGCCAAACTATTCACGCACGACGTCATGACCATCGCGTCTTTCACACCAACCATAAGGGGAAGGTACATGAGATGGAAGAGCGTGCTGTCGGTGACATTGTCTATGCAACCATAGACGGGCAGCTTGTCTCTTGGACTAATTCATACTCGGGTGTACCCGCTCCCACGGCAGCTATCGCTAAATCCGAACCTGCTGCGACCCCTTCAGCAACTTCAGTTTCTGTGGCACCTCTGGCGCATCCAGCGCCTCCAGCGCCTGCAGGACATCCAGCGATGCCAACAAGTTCAGTCGGCAACCCCACAGCTATTCCTCCGCCGGCTGGGTCAAGTGGATGGAGCCAAGTCGGTTACTTGAACACCAAGCAAGCGAAGTCTCGGTCATTTGGCATAAGCTTTTTGAACAAGCTTGGAGCTCTTGATCCATTCGGTCTGACATTATCTTATGCCGCCGCTGATGGCACCGCCAATACTGCATTGCAGAACGAGATCCCGCAGTCGAACTATTACATCCCATCGAATTCTGAAGTCGTCATGATGTCAAACAAAAAGTGCAGGGCAAACAAGTGCAGGGGTGCTCTCCGGACCCCAGAAATGTCTTTCCGTAAGTTCATCACATTAAAGTTATGATCATTGAGGACTGATTATTCGTACAAGATGGCTGGGCTGGTGCCGAAAAAGCCTTTTTCATGGAGTTTTCCATGCCTGATGACGGTGTCACCACGGCTCCCAATGGTAACAAGCCAGCGATATGGATGTTGAACGCCCAGATTCCCCGTGGAGTCCAATTTGGCAATGCAGCATGTTCTCCCTGGAGCACTGGTGGTGGGGAGCTGGACGTGTTTGAGGTCCTCGAAGGCGGCAATCCCAACGCAACGGTCACTCTTCACAGCAACGTCAATGGCGGCGGGAACGCCGTTTTCCAGCGTCCGACAGACAAGAAGTCTCCAATCAAGTTTGCCGTCGTCTTCTATGGTAATGGTGCTCACATGAAGATTCTTGACAATAGCTTCCCAGATTTCGGCAGCAGTATGAGTGCTGACACTATCAACGAGATTGTGCAGACTACGAGCGCAAGTAGTGACTCCTGTGACTGGAATCAGATGAACCACACTGACGACCCGAGCATGCCTAAGTCGTGATGGATTCGAGGGATATCTGGGCCCTAGATACGATGCATCTAGGTGTATATTGCTGCGGAAAGGTAGTCTACGGAGAACTTATGAAAGTGGGAAGGATATCGGTAGATGCTCACAAGATGACTGCTCTGGTAAGATAAGGACCTATACTGAGCTTCCATCATTGAGCTCGGAATTCCGATAACTCAATCATGATTCACTGTATATATTATAAATTCATTTGTGCATGCACTTTACGCTCTCTCAATGCTGACGGCATGTGGCAAGCTCACGATCCTGCGAACATGACAACCTCGGCCCAGTATTCCAGCCACCTAAAACCGGACAACAAGAAGCGCCGGAGAAGATCCCGTCATGGCCTCTGGCACCAGACCTAGCATTTTTACATTGAGCAATTCCAATCTCTACTGCTCACTATAATCCGAGCGTTACCTTTTGGTGCAAGGCGCTTTGTAGGGAAGTAAAGACCTGCACCCTGAAAAAGATTGCAGCGCCTTTCCCCCGCATCCGTCATCGAACTCCACATTTTGCCTCCAATCTGCAGACCGCAATCTTGGGTCGACCTCAAGCCTCATCCCTTCGAAATTTGCGGAAAAGATCTGGCACAGCAATCCGCATGAGGTAGTTGTGGGATTGTTACCACGAGGTTGATGGCCTCGCCACCCAAACCATGGGAGCGCGCAGGAGCAGGCGGCACCTCTACAGGTAGGCTTTACATTCAACTATTGAAGAACGAATTGAAAGATTGATGGCTCTGCAGCACTACCCAATAGCGCCAGTTCTACGGCCACAGCCACAGCTGCCTCCTCTTCTGCACCCCCTCTGCCTCAAAAACCCGAGAGCCTCAATTCAGTCGCAACCCGCACCGCCACAAATTACACCTCTTCTCCGTACAATCGAAGCAGTCCCTACGGCTACAGCTCATACTCATCGCCTTACAATCGCTTTGGCAGCAGTATGGGAGGCATGTACGGAAGCCCGTACGGTGGCATGTATGGTGGTGGGTATGGAGGCATGTACGGAGGGGGATACGGTGGTTATGGAGGGATGGGGATGAATGGACAAATGGGAGTGCCAGGGCCGAATGGCGAAATGAGCTTGACACAGAGCTTCAACCAGAGCACACAGGCAACCTTTCAGATCATCGAGAGCATTGTTGGTGCATTCGGCGGTTTTGCGCAGATGCTGGAGAGTACATATATGGCTACGCATTCTTCTTTCTTTGGTGAGTCTACCTTTCTTGAGTTTCTCCTGAGCTTTGGCAGATGTCATGGCTGCGCCAGGATGGGACAATCTCAAAGAACAAATTCTGACGCGGCGATCTAGCAATGGTCTCCGTCGCCGAACAACTTACTTCTCTTCGTCAAACTCTCGGCTCGGTTCTGGGTATCTTCACTCTCTGGCGGTGGATACGCACGCTCCTCGCCAAAATTACAGGACGTCCTCCCCCAGCAGACGCCACTTCTCTCACTCCAGCGGCATTTGCCTCCTTCGCCGGCTCGTCCGCCCCTCCTACACTGCCCGACGGTTCTTCCGCGCCCACGAAACCCTCAAAGAAGCCCTTCGTCTTTTTCATGCTTGCTGTCTTTGGTCTCCCTTTCCTGATGGGAAAGATGATCAGAGCTCTTGCAAGAAACCATGAGGAAGAGGAGAGGAAACGCATTGAGGGCAACCCTGCGCTTGCGTACGATCACGCCCTGCAGCAGATTTCAGCTTCTGGGCAGCCGATGGACCCAAGCAAGCTGGATTTCTGCCGTGTTCTGTACGACTTCACCCCCGATACCAACGCGCAGAACACGCAGGGCATCGATCTCGCAGTTAAGAAGGGCGACCTTGTTGCAGTGCTCAGCAAGACGGATCCCATGGGCCAGCCGAGTGAGTGGTGGAAGTGTCGCAGCCGCGAGGGTGGAATCGGATACTTGCCGGCGCCATACTTGGAGAAGATCGAGAAGCGGCAACCTGCGCAGATCGCCGCGGCTACGGGCAGTCAGAAGGGGAGCCCCGCCGGGAGTCGAGTACAGACGATGAGTGGTAATGGGAGTCGAACGCAAACGATGAGGGAGCGAACGAAAACCACGACGGGCGAAAAGGCGGGCCAAGCGGAGAAACCGAAGGTTGAAGGAAAGCCAGAAGATGTTAATGTTGAGAGTTTTCAGAAGGGGGCATTCTATTCATAACCTTTTTGGTGCTACGATAGCTATACCAGCTTTTCCATGTATTTTGGTGCGTGTAAAAGTCAGAGGCGCTTTCGGCGGCATTTAGCGGTCTATGCTTTGAAACAGGGAACTACTTTGCCAATTGGCGCTTTCATCCACATAAAATTAGGAGATCGGACCAGTGTGCTGCACCACAACATGTGATTCAATTATAATCGCGGCAAATTTTCGGCTAAACCAGCGTTGTAGAGAGATGTATCTGGCCTTGCGACTGACGGTTTAAAATGTTACCTGGCCGCTCATATATCTCCCCACTCGGCAAAATTTTCATTCGCTACTGCTCCGCCATGGCAAAGGACCAAAAATCTGCGATACAGGTCAAGACGGCGAAGGGGACAAGAGATTGCTTTGGCGATGACATGGCCATTCGAGAAAAGATATTTTCGACAGTCACCAATGTTTTCAAGCTCTACGGCGCAACGCGGTTAGACACACCGGCTTTCGAACTTCGCGAAATATTAGCGGGCAAATATGGAGAAGACAGCAAGCTTATATACGATCTCGCAGACCAAGGAGGAGAAATTTGCAGTCTTCGATACGATCTCACGGTTCCCTTCGCACGATACCTAGCTCTAAACCCTTCCATATCAAGCATAAAACGATACCAAATCGATAAAGTATGGCGGAGAGACCAACCAGCCATGACGAAAGGACGATTAAGAGAATTCTATCAATGCGATATTGATTTCGCAGGACAGTTTGGGCACATGATTTCCGACGCAGAGATCCTGAGCGCTACGTGCGATGTTTTTGAGCGCCTAGGCTGGCAGGGGAAGTACACAATCAAGATCAACAATCGAAAAATCCTGGACGGCATATTTCAGGTATGCGGAGTACCTACAGAAAAGCTACGGACAATCAGCAGTGCTGTGGATAAGTTGGACAAATCACCATGGGAGGAGGTGCGGCGGGAGATGACAGAAGAGAAAAGACTAGATCCAGCGGTGGCAGATAAGATTGGTACCTATGTCGTGCGCAAAGGCGGACGAGACCTCCTGGAAGCCTTGAAACAGGATCAGGGCCTATCCGAAAATGACTCCGCGAAGAAAGGCCTAGAGGATATGACGGTCCTTTTCGACTATCTTGAAACATACAACATCCTCGATCACATCTCCCTTGACATGTCCCTCGCCCGCGGTCTCGACTACTACACCGGCGTCATCTACGAAGTCATCACCGAAGGCTCCGCACCTCCCACCAACACCACCACCACCACCTCTCACAAGAAGAAAGCCAACGGCGGCGCCGATGACGACCGCTCCGACGATCCAACCGTCGGTGTCGGCTCCGTCGCCGCGGGCGGCCGCTACGACCACCTCGTCTCCATGTTCAGCAACAAGGACATGCCGTGCGTCGGCATCTCCTTCGGCGTCGAGCGCATCTTCTCCATCATGAAGATGCGCGCCACCCAGGCCGCGTCGGCCGCCGAGCCCGTGCTCGACGTCTTCGTCATGGCCTTTGGCGATGGCATGATTCGCGAGCGCATGCGCGTCATCAAGCAGCTAAGGGAGGCGGGCTTGCGCGCCGAGTTCACGTACAAAGAGAAGCCAAAGCTGCCAGCGCAGTTCAAGGAGGCGGAGGGGAAGGGGGCGCCGTTTGCGGTGATTCTGGGCGGGCAGGAGTTGAGTGAGGGGAAGGTGAAGGTGAAGGAGATGGGGCTGCCGGAAGGGGATCCGGAGAAGGACGGTGTGTTGGTGGGGATGGACGAGATGGTGCAGCAGGTGCAGAGGCGGTTGCGGGAGTGGAGGGTCAAGATGGATCTGCCGCAGTTGAGTTTGGGTGATTGAGTGATTGAGCGGCATTGCAATCCTTACCTTCAGTACGCGAGAACATTCTGATCGCGACAAAATCATGACGGGACCCATCGCAGGATTATTGACTGTTCAGTATCAGCATTATCGCTTTAGGAGCATATCGAGGACGCTAGCGTCTGGATCAGGACGATCTGCGGATGGGAGCCGAATTGCGCAGCTATCCGAATTGCGCAGCTATCTGCAGTCAAGGGCGTGGAGTTTGAGAGGGGTAAGGGGTATCTACGGTAGTATGATCGTTAGCGAATACATGGTGTACATTAGATTTGACAGCGAGTTCTAACGCCTGAGAGCTGCTTTGGAAGCTGACCCAAGTAGCTTTACAACATATGCGATTACTCTCAAGCCCTCCACTGTTGTTAGTAATTACGAAGCTTCCAATTCCTGCCTATCGTACACCCGCAGCCGCCTGCATCAGAAACCCCTTCGCCCACCCCATCCTATCCACTGCACTCAATCCCAAGCTCCTCAACCCCACAATCGGCCCAGATTCCACGCTATACAGCTTATGCAACTTATCCACCACCCCCAACAGCGCATTATTCTTCGCCCATCTCTCAGCATCGTACGCCTCCAGCGCCATCACCGACCCCACATCCGCCCCCTCCCGCACCGCTCGCTCCACCACCCCGACCAGCGCCGCCACGTCGCCCTGGCCCTGGTTCAGCCCCTGGCCCGCGAGCGGATGGATCGTATGCGCCGCGTCGCCGACCAGCGCGACGCGCTCGCCCACGTACGTCGCCGCGTGACGCAGTCGCAGCGGGAAGCTCGCCACTGTGCCGGGTTGCAGGGCGGAGGCTGAGGGGGGGATCAAGGAGGGGTTAGAGGGCGGCGGGGTGTGTTGAGTGCGCCAGGCGAGCTCGGAGACTTGGCCGGAGGGAATGCGGTGCAGGTAGGCGATGTCGACGGGGGAGAGGCGGAAGGCGGCGTTGACGGTGGCGATGAAGTCCTCTGGTGATAGGGACTTGAGGTGGGCGGCGTGCGATGGTAGCGTGGACCAGACGAGGGAGGCGTAAGGGCCGGGAAGTGGGAGTAGTGCAATGGGGCCGGTGGGGAGGAAGCGCTGGTAAGCGGTGCGGTAGGGTGCTTCTTGCCAAGGACCGTCGGAGAGTCGTAGCGTAGCGACAACGCCGTGGCGCTCGTAGTCCCAGCCGCGAGACTCGATGCCTGCGAAGTTGCGGACCGGGCTTTGGGCGCCGTCGCTGCCGATGAGGAGGCGGGCAGCGAGACTCTGGCCATTGGAAAGGGTGAGGATGGGCCAAGAGCGCAAATCGAGAGTATCTGAGTCTTCTCCAAGGCCTATGTTCGATACACGGGTGCTGTCCATAATGGAGACACCGCCGAATTCATCGAGTCGCTTGAGAAGGGCACTTGTAAGATTGGCATTCTCCATCATGTATGCAATGATGGTAGGGTCTTCTCCAGGAGCCCTGGCTGCCGGCATGCTATTTGTAGACCAGTCAAATGATATGGATGATCCACTGACTCCATCCCAAACCTCCATAGAATGATAAGGCTGGACTCTGGATTCGTTGATGTAGTTCCATGCTCCAATATCTACTAAGAGAGTTAATTCATGAGGATGTTCAAGATTTTGTAAACGAACGAAAGTGGATCATAACACCTTTGAGAAGATTTAAGGATGCCGGTGTGAGTGAGCTACAGCGATTTGAAAACTCCGTAGAAGACACATTTTGCAAACGGTTTCGCTGTAGATCCTGACTCTCGATCAACGCAATTTTAAGCTTAGAAGTTGCATCGGAAGCCCCTACACATAACCGTATATTAGATGAATTGAGCAATTTTTAACGGAATTACTCACGAAGTGCTGCTACGAGGCTGAGACCAGCAGGCCCACCTCCGACGCAAACTATATCAAAGAATTCCGCAGACTGAGTGGCGTACGTCCTCCGAACTGTACGGGTTATACGAAAATTGCATCTGCGGAAGCAGATTGACAGACGAGAAAGCATGCCTAATCCGACGAGCAGCCGGTCTAATGACGCTTCTCATAGATCTTGGTACAGGCACGGTTTCTACGATAGTCGAATCTACAAGCATCGAATCGGAAGGTTTCGGAGTAATAATGCGGGTGAAGCAAAGATGAGGCCCCTGCATGCTACTCGCTCTGCTCACGCTGGATTTGCTGTGAAAGACCTCTTCCATCCATTCGCTGACGGGTATCGTGTCTGGTAGCCGAGTTTTTCTTTTAACAGCAATTTCTGCGTAAGCCGAGCGAGTGGTTCCTTAATATCTATTCTAAGTTATCTAAATACCAGGGACCTTGGCAGTAGCAACTCTTTTGATGAGGCAGACAGCAGCAAACGATGCTCCTTTATCAACTCGGCCATCGATTCAATTCCGGGACATCCAAAGCTCCTGTACGCAGCAAGCGTGGGCTCATCGGTGAGCAGGTGCGCCATGAATCTTGCCGTTCATAGCCAGACTTGGGTGCAAAGCCGTGAAACTCCCTCACTGTAGGTTCTTTAGGATGTATCTTGATGCTACACCCATTGAAGCTCATCTGGGCCTATGAAGCGTTCGTAGCATCCCATTATGATAGCTCTCTGTAGAGATAGATTAATATGACTCGACTCATTGGATAGAGCCAAGGACATTGCCGCCTCTATCCATGGTTCCTACGCAGCAGTAGGTCAGCAAGAGCCACATACGTGCCCAGCAACGAGAAGTCAACTCATCCGCTGCATACCTATTGTCAGCAGAAGCCCACTGATCTAGAGGGGCGGAGTATCAAATACTCGCTTCTCATCGTCGCTCTTTCACCAAATCTTTCTGAACATTTCAAGTGCTCTAATCCCCTCGCTTGTGTGAGAAGCACGAATTAACCTCCCATCTACTAGACCGAAAGCAGTGTCACGTTCTGTTGTGAACCAAGTTCGCGATTTCTGCCGGCAAATCAAGTGGCCAGAATCGATCTCGATCACTTCGTTCTTTCCTTAATCTACAGCCTCGGTGTCAGCTACTTCCAAAGTCACAGTAAGTACCAGGCATATCAACACTCTCAATACGTCTCACTAATATTCAACACAGTCTCTTTCACACGGTCTCTTCTCCAAATCACCCCAGAAAATGCCCCACAGTACCTGCTGAGCAGCGAGTTTCAAATTCTGACTCCACCTGCTCTATTTCTGGTCTCTTATTTCCAAAAACATCGCCGACGGCTCTGCAAACACCACACATTGTTTGAAGATCCACCTTCTTAGCGCGACATGACCAACAGAACCTTGAATAAAGGCCGACTAAGTCCATGGAAAATCTTCACCAATACCAATCCGTTTGCGACTAGCCGTACGCATATCAGGGAGGGTAGTTCGGACAGCTCAGATATCATGGTCCCGGTTTCTCCCAAATCATTTACAGTGGAAGATCAATGTCCGCAGCCCAAGCCTCGCGACTCGGTCGGTTCATCACAATCTGAATCTGAGTCCTCACTTTCGTGGGCTGCGGTTGATAGCCTACACATCAACTCCTCAGATCCCATCCCTTCCATCGAGTCGGACACTCTTGCCGATAGTGCCATGGCCGCCCCTCAGAGCTCTGGCTCTTCTAAATCCTCTCGCCAGGAGGCTGAAATCGAGAAGCGCAACCTGCCTACCCTCATCGTACTCAATCCCCAAGGTCCTCTCAAAACGCCATCAGTCAAGCGTATCATCCATCACACCGGCAAACCCGCCGCGCTCGACCCCAACGCCAGCTCCACCGAGACAAAAAGCCGTCAATCCTCTTTCGGAAAGAGATCGGTCTCCTTGGTGCGCAACGCGCTTCGCTCTACCGACAATGATGACGATGACGAATACATCATTCGGACGGACACGCCAGCCGATTTCCCCTACACCGTTCACGCGTACCCTCTCAAGGACCCAGGGTCAGAAGAAGAGCCCGTGGCGTCCCCAACATATGCGCCTTTCATTCGCGGTATGGTCGTTCCTGTGGTCACCATCGTGCACCAGGGCGGACGCGAGCGCTTTGTGAAGGCTAGCACGGAGCCCGAGCTGCAGGGCATCTCTCTCGGTGGCTTCGACGATATCAAGGAGAAGCAGGCGGCAATTGTGGATAGGTATTGCATTTGGGAGAAGACGCCACCGGTCATTGGCGATGAATAAGTGGAATGATTACGGAATGACGGGGCGATGACTGCTGGGATAGCAAGGCGTTAACGGTGGCAGGATGCTGAAAGTCGGATTTACTGAGATGATGGCTGCTAATACTTAGCCAATGCACATGGGAACTGGTCACAGATTTCGACTGTCTTTTATAGCGGTAATGCCGTAGCAGTTCAATTATTGATTAACAGTTACATCCGCATAACTTTCTGCACTGCATCTGTGGGCTCTGATAAACCTAGACAACCATTTGCATTTGCTCAACGTTTCGATCAAGTCCAAATTATGCTTGGAAGTAGACACAAGAAGTGAATATCCAAAGGCGCAAGCAAGCGACTTTCTTACAAAGCGATAGCAGCCACGAGGAGACCGAGAGCTCCTGCGGCAGAAGCACCCATTTGCACGCTATTCGTGGGAGCAGCGAAAGCAGCAGACGATGAGGAAGACGCACTGCCGCTCGCGCCCGCAGCTCCCGTTGGGTTTGATGAAGAGCCAGCTGGAAAAAAAGACGGTTAGCGACTAAACACGTCTCTAAAAAAAAACACCACAGAGCAACAACTTACAAGAACCCGATCCCGAAGCCCCCGATCCCGACGCGGAAGCAGAACCTCCAGTCGCCGAGCCGCTAGCCGAACCCGTGCTGCTTCCGCTCGCCGCGCTTCCCGTCGTCGTCGCCACGCTGCCACCGGTGCTACTGGCGCCGCTGACGGCGGCGGCCGGGGTGGAGGCGTAGCCCGCAGTGCCGGAGGGCAGGAAGAGCGAGCTGATGCAGGCCTGCTGGCACTGCGCGTACTTCTGCGTTTCCTCGGGCGAGCCGTTGCCCTGTGGGCACTGGGCCGCGCACTCGGTGGTTTGATTGATTTGCGAGGCGTTGGGGGAGGGGTCGCCGTAGCAGGAGGCTTGGCAGTTGACATCGGAGGCAGCGCCTGGAGATGGGGGTTAACCAAGGGGGCTGGGTTTTGAAAGGGGGTGGGAAGGCATGAATAAGGGGAGGGACTCGAAGGGAGGACAGAAATTAAGGAAGGGTAGAACGTACAGTTGCTGGCGCACGACTGCTGAGGAGTCTGGGAGACGGTTGTGGAAGCAGTGCCGCTGCTGGTGGCAGAGCCAGAGCTGGAGCTAACGCTGTTCGCGCTGCTCTGGGGCGCGGCGAGGGCAGAGCCCAAGGCCAAGAGGCCAGAAAAGAGGACGGCAGATGAGAACTTCATGTTGAAAAACATTTTGTTCTGTTTTGAGGGATATCAAAGCTACGATTAAGGTGGGTATAAGAACAAAGAATCTGAGACGAGAAGATTGAGCGAGTGTGGATATGCACAACTATGTCAGGCAATAACGACGGACGAGTTGGACGACGCGTCAGAAAGGCACAAGGCGAGAACGGGAAAGCAACCAGAATCTGGGGATGATGCAGGGAGGATGCACTTTATGGGCGAAAAGGTGGGCCAGTCGAGCCCCCTAACCGTGCGCAATTCAATAGCGCCTGTTTTGATTAAAGGCCCGAACACGGCATTAATAAGACGCACGCGAAAATTTTACGTCAACTAATGTCAATCGGTGCTGAGACGGAGGAATTGGTTGGCTGATGATTTTAGGTTGCGGAGAAAGTTTCAGCGGTTCACGAGCTCCGTCCCAATTGCGTTCCTCGATGGGAGTTTCGTTTCATGATAGCCAAGCGGGAGAGTCGAGGTCAAGGTGTCGCACTCGGGCTGAATGCGCACCCAATCCGATGCGCTAGCTAGTGCATGCACCCCTGCAAAAACCCCCGACGCGTCTCGGCGCGTCTTACGAGTGACCTCATCCATCTTCGCTCTTAAACTTTCTCGTTGTGCATCGACGAAACTCGTCGGGAATGGCGGACGAGACGCTGTATGACGATCTCAACGACGAAGACTTTTTGCAAGCTGCTACTCAGTTTTCATGGACCCAAAGCGATTTCGCTGAATCGCCTCGCCCGGCCAAACGTAGACGGCTCAGTGATGAAGCGCCCATAACCAACAAACCAAACAGTAACGCGAAAGAAAGAGGAACGCAGCCTCAAAGCATCCTACCACACAATCGGCTAAATGTTTCTCGAACAAATGGAAGCGAAGATTTCTTGGGGACCTCCGACGGAGAGGACTCGGACGAATTCGATCCTCCGCAGCCCACCAAAACCCCACCCCGGACGAAGCACTCTCAAGAAAAACACGAAGCACGCACACCTGAAATTGGATACGGCTCAAAGAAGTCGAAGGCTAGCATCTATATTCCGAAGCGCACTGATGTGCTCAAGGAAAGCTATGCCACCCAAGCCCCGCCATCGTCAAATCCTTGGGCTCTCCGTGGAGCAATCTGGCAAAAGATACCAGACCCATTACCCTCTGGTAGAGACAACAATATTACTTCAAGAAACGGCAGCCACCCACTTGGCCAAAGAGGATGTCGCGGTCTCGATGGGTTGCCTCAAGATCAGCATAGTCAATTGATAGAGAAAGCTACAATCAGCCATGACGCTGCTTTCGAAGATGATGAGGCTCAATTGCCCCAACCTATAGAGCAATCCGCAGTACTAAGGTATAGCCTTTCTAGTCATTGTCCTTCCCCACCTTCTTATTCGTGGCTTCAAGACCGCGCATGATTTCTTTAATGCGATACTGATTCTATCAAGCGGAGATCCAGTGATTGACATTGCCCAAGAACTTGCAGGCTTACCATCAGACGCATTCGCGCTATCTTCGTCGCCACAGAGATCAAAGAACAACGAGCCCATTCACGTCTCGTCTCAGTCTGATCGATTGGTAGCAAATGGTGTACGTGTCGTTACGCCACTGCATGGGCTCCGTCAAAAGACTCTTTTTGGGAATACCGTAGAGCAGATGGGAACACAATCACAGGCTGCAAAACGACCAAACTGGGTCCAGACGAGAAAGGATGAGCCACCTACCCACCATAAACTCGACCAGGAAGCGCTGAAGACCTGGGTCTATCCCACGAATTTGGGAACCATCCGTGATTACCAGTTCAATATTACACATCGTGGTTTATTCCATAATTTGTTGGTAGCACTGCCAACTGGTCTGGGAAAGACGTTTATTGCAGCGACCATCATGCTCAACTGGTATCGCTGGACAAAAAAAGCTCAGATCGTATTCGTAGCACCCACTAAACCTTTGGTGTCTCAGCAAGTCGAAGCTTGCTTTGGTATTGCTGGTATACCAAGGTCAGCCACTACCATGTTAACCGGTGATGTCGCCCCAGGGATCCGCGCAGAAGAGTGGAATGAGAAACGAGTCTTTTTCATGACCCCGCAAACCATCGTTAACGATTTAAAGACTGGGATTTGTGATCCGAAAAAGATTGTGCTGTTGGTTGTTGATGAGGCGCATCGAGCAACTGGTGGCTACGCCTACGTCGAAGTCGTTAAATTCCTTCGAAGATTCAACCAAAGTTTCCGGGTGCTTGCTCTGACTGCGACTCCGGGATCAACTGTGGAAACGGTTCAGCAAGTTATCGACGGGCTTGATATAGCTCGCGTAGAGATACGTAACGAGCACTCGCTGGATATTCGACAATTTGTGCACACCAAGGACACCGAGACTGTTCTGTTCGATTTCTCGGACGAGCAAGCAATGTGCATGGACATGTTCTCTAAAGCATTGCAGCCGCTTGTGAACCAACTGAATGGGTTCAATGCCTATTGGGGAAAAGACCCAATGACTCTAACAGCGTACGGTCTAACCCTAGCTCGAACCAAATGGCTGTCCTCCGATGCAGGAAGGCGAGCTGGTTGGGGGTTGAAGGGTATGGTGAATAGAATTATCACTGTTCTTGCGAGACTAGCTCATGCTATTGAGCTTTTGAAGTTCCATGGAATCGGTTCATTCTATCGTATTGTGCTCGCGTTCCGCGATGATGTTAAGGGTGGCTCAAAATACGAGAATCAGATCAACGAGCATGAAGAATTTAAAAAACTAATGTCTCGACTACGTGTTTGGATCAATGACGATAGATTCATTGGCCATCCGAAAATAGACTATCTTCAGAATATCGTTTTGCAACACTTCGCAAATGCAGGCGATGGTCAAAACGCAGCAAATCGAGAAACGCATCCGAATACTCGGATCATGATATTTGCACACTACCGAGACAGCGTCGAGGAGATTGTGAGAGTTTTAAAACGACATCAACCGATGATTCGTCCACACATGTTCGTAGGTCAAGCAGGGTCAAAGGGCGCTGAGGGAATGCATCAGAAGCAGCAATTAGACGTCGTTGAAAAGTTCAAGAGTGGCGTTTTTAATACTCTTGTCGCGACTTCCATTGGTGAAGAAGGCTTGGACATTGGCGAAGTCGATCTCATCGTGTGCTACGACTCTTCGGCATCACCGATTCGTATGCTACAAAGAATGGGACGGACGGGTCGGAAGAGGCAAGGCAATATTGTCCTGCTCTTGATGCGCGGCAAAGAAGAAAACTCTTTCAACCAGGCCAAGGACAATTACGAAAAGATGCAGGCGATGATTGCCAACGGCGACCGCTTCAGCTTTCACGAGGACAGATCTCCCCGAATCGTGCCAAGAGAAATCGAGCCTGCCGTTGATAAAAGATTTGTGGATATCCCAAAAGAAAATACCCAAGCAGAGCTGCCGGAGCCAAAACGCAGGGGCAGAGCTCCCAAGCGCCCACCGAAAAAGTTTCATATGCCAGATGGTGTACGGACAGGCTTTGTCAAGGCCTCTCACTTGAACGACGATGACGAAGAGGAATTCGGCGGAGCATCGTGTTCGAACTTACAGAGCAAGCCAGAAACACTGGAGGATGTAGAACAGATCTTGAACCCCCCCCTGAGTGAGGTCATATTGGGACCAGCCCAGGAAAAAGAGCTGGGGCGTAAATACACATTTGTCTGCGGTCATGATGAGAACATCACTGTCAGCTCGCCAAGACTAAACGCTTTTCCCCAACACCAAAGATCTCTACATCGGCCAATATTCGTAAAGCATAGCCGAACCTCGAAGAGGCTTACTCAAATCCTCACAGCCATGCACGACCTTGACGAAGCCAAAGCTGCAAGCTTAGGAAAGGGTCTCCACATGTCGGATATAGAGCCAGGCTCACCTTCCGACGACGAGCCCTCAGGATCCGAGCGCGAACCCTACCAGTCCCCACAAGCTGCCCCCAAAGTACAACAACGCCAACGCAAAACTCCTGTACGAAAGAGAAAATCCCCAACCAAACCGAACCAAGCTCAGCCTCGCGCCCCCAAGCAAGCCCGCCCCCGTGGCCGTCCCCGCAAAACCGCCCGCACTTTCGAAGTCGACGCGGACACCATGGACGCTCCCGAGAGCAGCGCGCCCCAGTCCTCCGCCCGCATGCGCCTCCCCTCGCAAGCGGTCGACCTGGGCTCAGACGACACGTCGGGCGAAGACGCGGCGGAGGCGGAGCCGAGCTCGGAATTGCGGGAGTTTGTGGTGGACGATGAGGCGGAGGTGGAGGTGGATGAGGAGGATGGTGAGGATGGATCGGGGACGGAGACGGAGTCGTTGCCGACAACGTCGCAGCTCGTGGGAACGGGAGGGAGGGATGGAGATAGGGATGGGAATGGAGACGAGCGAGAGGACGATCTGCTGGGGGCGGAACGGTTGATACAAACAAGAATCAATGATCCGGAGATGTTAGGGATACGTGATGATCATGTAATGCGACAAGCTTCCGGCCTAGGGCACGGGCCGAAGAGAAAAAGACACGTGGTGAAGGATAGCGAGAGCGATTGAGGTGCATCCAGGGTGGACGCGAGAAACGTTAGCCAGAGATATCCCCAGCGAAAATCCAGAAAAATTATTTTTCGCCTAAATTTCATTCCTTAAAGCTACTCTCAGCCCATGTCTTCCGACATTTCGTGTATCAGCAGTGCTGTTTTGCGCTGCTCCTAGCTCATCTAAAGAACCAAGGTATGTGCACGTGAGATTCTTTCCCTCGATAGACTGAATAGTCATCGAACCATAATGCCCAAAAGATGCAATAATGCAGATGAAGCCGCCCATAAAGACAAAAAGACAAAAGACTAGGCCGCATCCAGCGACTTTTGCTGGGACGAACCCCTCAGCAGTACAAGCAAAGAAAAATTTGTTCAGTTCGACCAGCGCTATGCTTTTCGAATACTTATGATACGGGTGGAGGGTATGGAATCAGCTAGGATCAAGGGAATAGATCTAGAGAAGGGGATTAGAGCGATATTCGGGGACAATGCCGTTGGTCTGTGACTTTTCGACTTGATTCTCGGTCTCGAGTGTCGTCTCGACTTCGGAGTCTTGCTCGGCGAGCCATTTCTCTGCTTCAAGAGCCGCTATGCATCCAGAACCTGTATTGAAACCATTAGCACGATTGGATTTCACAGAGGATAGATTCAAAACAGGGCAAGCGACATAACATACCAGCACTTGTAACCGCCTGCCGATACTTCTTATCCTGCACATCTCCCGCAGCAAACACACCCTCCACATTTGTCAGCGTCCGCCCAGGCTCCGTAATCAAATATCCATCCTCATCCATCTTCAACTGTCCCTTAAACAGCGCCGTAGCGGGCTCATGTCCAACCGCATAAAACAGCCCCCTGGCATCCAACTCTGTCTCCTCCCCCGTCGCCGTATTCTTCACATCCAGATGCGTCATGAGACCCTTATCCCCCTTCTCACCCCTAATATGTGTCGCCACCGTATTATACCGAATCTCCACCTTCGGATGGCTCGACAGGCGGCGCGCGTTGACCTTACTGGCGCGCAGCCGGTCGCGGCGCACCAGCACAATCACCTTGGACGCCTTCTTCGCCAGATACAGCGCCTCCTCGACCGCCGAGTCGCCGCCGCCGATGACGACCAGCGGCTGCGCGCGAAACATGGGCAGCGAGCCGTCGCACACCGCGCACGCGCTCACCCCGGCGCCCCAGTACGTCTCTTCGCCGGGCAGGTCCAGGCGGCGCGCCTTGGCCCCCGTGGCGACGATCAGCGCGTCGGCCGTGTGTGGCGTGGCTTCGTCCTCGAGCGTGTCGTCGTCGCCCATCGGGTGTAGCCAGTACTTGAAGGGCCGTGAGGAGAGGTCGACTTTGGCGACGGTTTGCGTGACGATTTCGGTGCCGCAAGCTTCGTTTTGGGCGCGCATTTGGTCCTGGCAGCGCGTGTGGTGTTAGCTTCGGTTTTTCTTTTATTTTTCTTCTTTTCGCGAAGTGTATACGAAGCATACCATTAACGTGGCGCCCTGAATTTTTGCGAAGCCGGGAAAGTTCTCGACCTCATCCGTGGTGGTTAATTGGCCGCCCGCTGCGATGCCAAGGGCCAGGAAACCCTCGTACATGACGGCTGATATTTTTGTTAGGCCTGACGCGTTTTCAACAATGTGTGGCGGACTTACGTTTCAGATCTGCTCTGGCAGCATAGATTCCCGCCGTATGGCCAGCTGGCCCTGAGCCTATGACTTTTCACATGTCAGTGCCGTTGGCCAGCAGTGTTTGTTGACATTGTCTCTCCACATACTGACGAGTTTTGAATGCATCTGCCGGCTGCCTGTCTGCCCGCTTTTCACAGAGCGACCGAGGCTGGGAAGTGTAGTGGATCCTGACCGAGTGTGTTCAAACGCAGCGGCTAATGCGAGTGGGGTGGTGGACGAGGCTCGCAGAAGGGTAGGGGAAACGCGTCGAAAAGTGAAAGAAAACAGTTTGCCGGTCTTGGTTGCGTGTGATGCTTGTGAGGCTATAGTAATAACTACAATTATACACGTAGCACTTCTGGGTGGGAGAGGTTAAATGAGTTGTTTCGGGCAGTGATTGAGGAGTGAATGGGTGAGAAACGCGGCGAAAGGAGATCGAAGCAGGGAGGCAAATGGAAGATACGCGAATAAGCAGCAGCAGCCGCAAGAGGCAGAAGAGGCTCAATTGTGGTGGCTTGATGGGCTTTGCAATCAATTGTGAGTATACGGGATATCTTTTTAGGTGGCGCACGTCATCGGCGAGCCTCGGCTACGGGCTAACCCAACGTACCGCGCACCAGATTGCTCAGCATCCAGCATCTGGCCGCAGTTCCAACAAAGAACCCGCCCAGATCTCCGCAGCCCCATCATTCCTCCTCTCCGGTCCCGCCGCGCTTGCGCAGATTTCCCACGTGGTAGACGAGATCCCAAAATCTCTTGTTAGTTTGGACTAGTTCGGCAGCTTCATTGTCCTCTTCGGTGACCCGTGCGTTGGGCTCGCAGGAAATTTGTGTTGACAACTTGGGTGGCGCACTCCTGACCTTTAAAGCCGTTATTGAGTTTTGAGCCATATTCTTTTCGAGTTTGAGAAGATGCAAGAGCGCCGGCCGATTGTCCTGTCCTTGATCAGCACTCTCAGCTCAATCCCGTCTCGATTGCATTTCTTACTGGCGACTGTAATGCTGACATTGACCACGGCTTGTGAACGTTGTCAACAGAGACGACAATGGTATCCAACATGACCGTAATATCCAGAACATTGCCCGGAAGAGGCTCAACATGAATTTGAGGATCATGGTCTTCTTCTTCGGCTTCGCCTTTATTGATCCAGTAGCTTCCTACCTGTAAAAGTGCCGGCACGCCTTCGCATGCGATCAACAATATCTGTGAAAAAGATTAGCTGTGGCAGTATTGGTCGCACTTGAGAACATCTCACGCCGTCATATTTCCAAAGACCAGAGACTGCAATCTGCTCGTCAGCATCCTTGTCGTCTTCGCTCTCCTTGGAATCTGCTGAGGCGTCTATTTGAGTAGCTTGAAATTTGCGCAAGGCTGTGCCAAAGTTGAGTTTTCTTAGGAGGCGTCCAGTCAACCAGTCCCAAACATATAGGTCGTCTTCTCCTCCTGCTGAGACAAGTCGATTGGGCTCGAAGATACATAACCTGCTGATGAACTGTTTGTGACCTAAACAGTATCCTTCGATGATGTGTGCCTGTGGCCGACCCCTGGAAATACGAATATGTTCATCTCGATCGGCGGTGATTATATATTCTCTAAGCTCGCTTACTCCATCTTCCGCAAAGCCAACAATTAGATCGGTTAACATGGACACATGTCCAAGAAGAAGCTCGTGGGCGAACTTGAGGGGTTCCTTGGTTTTTGCGTGTTCTTTAAGCCGAAGCTGGCTTTCGAGAGCTCTGCGATTGCGTGCGGAATGTACGGTCAACTCGGTCGCTGCGGGCTTGAAAGGTTTCGTGGGAACATCTTGTGATTTTGTAAGTTGCACAGTGTCTTCGTCGTTGGGAAGTGGTTCGAAAAGAGGGAGCGCGTAAACATCACCGAATTTGTCGCCGACCAAAATCATCTTTTCGTCCAGTGTAAGAGCGACAGCACTGGGCCGTTTCGGCATGCATCTGCGACGTGCCAATTAGCTGGAGGTACTGCCTTCCCTCAATGAGAACATACCGTTCACTTAATAGCTCAAGTCTGCCATCTGGGCGAAGATGAAATACGCGAATGCATTTATCTTCCGCAGCTGTTGCTACCACATATTCATTGTCTATGGTACATATCAAATTGAGCACATTCGGTCTTTGCTCGTCATTCGAGATCTTGCGTCTCTTGCTGGCCGACACTTCTGCGTCTCCGCCATTTTCGTTTTCCTGTAAGACATATTTAACCACTGTAAACTTGGAAAATTTGACAAGCTACAAAGAGACAAGCTTTTACGAAAAGAAACCCCATGAGCAAATATTCTGCCTACCTTACGAACCTGAGGTTGTTCGGGCCAGGCAGAAATGATTCGATTGCATGCCTCGTTAATAGTGTAAATATTGGGACCACCTGCGGCCAAAAGGTAGGATTCGTTTTTTTTAAAACTTCTATGATCGCAGGCGAGGACGCATTGGAAAACCATTAGGTGTCGGTGGCCAAATGGCGTCCAAGGAACCGGATAGAATGTCTCCGGATGATCTAAACCCTGGAAAGAAAGATATTCTCTTGGTTGTTCCTTTTACTTAGCCAAGCAAGCAAGCCAGTCAAAGAGCGCGTAATTATCGGGACCTGGTAGTCTGTAGGGCTGAGCGCTAGTGTCGAATCCGCATCGCACACAACCTCCAATATTCCGCTCTGCCCGAGCTCGTTCAAACCATCAAGACTCATCAAGTCCTTAAATATCCTATAGGCTCAAATCTGAAGCCATGGGGGGCAAAACTGGCAACAAGGCTGCTTACTTTGATAAGCTCAAAAATCTGCTGGAGGAGTACAACTCCATTTTCATCGGTACGTTTGACAACGACAACTACGGAAGCACCTGCGCTGGAGAGATGACCCCTAACGCTCTTGTTTAGTGACTGTCGACAATGTCTCGTCGCAACAAATGCACGAGATTCGCTCGTCACTCCGTGGCGAGGGCGTCGTCTTGATGGGCAAGAACACAATGGTTCGCCGTGCGCTGAAGGGATTTATCCCCGATTTTCCGGACTACGAGCGTCTTCTTCCACACGTCAAGGGGTATGTGATAGATGCTCGACTACAACATGGAATATGGCTAATGTGCGGTTAACAGCAATGTTGGATTCGTCTTCACCAACGCTGACCTCAAAGCCACTCGTGAGAAAATCCTTGGCAATCGTGTCGCCGCACCTGCCAGAGCCGGCGCCCTCGCGCCTGGAGATGTATTCGTCCCAGCAGGAAACACAGGCATGGAGCCTGGCAAAACCTCTTTCTTCCAAGCTCTCGGTGTTCCGACAAAGATTGCTCGTGGTACCATTGAAATTACAACCGACTTGAAGCTCGTCGAAGCCGGCAGTAAAGTCGGTGCTTCCGAAGCCACTTTGCTCAACATGCTGAACATTTCTCCCTTCACTTATGGTATGAGTATTTCTCAGATTTACGACCAAGGCCAAACATTTGCTCCTTCCGTCCTGGACATTGAAGAGAGCCAGCTCTTGAAGGCATTCACATCGGCCATCAACACCATCGCCACGGTCTCTCTTGCCGTCAACTACCCCACTCTTCCTTCCGTTATGCATTCCGTTGTCAACAGCTATAAGAAAATCCTGGCTGTTGCTGTGGAAACGGACTACGACTGGGAAGGTATTGAGGAGCTTAAGGATAGGATTAAGAATCCGGACAAATATGCATCTGCAGCCCCAACAGCTGCGGCACCGGAAGCAGCTGCCGGTGGAGCCGCAGAAGAGAAAAAGGAAGAGGAGAAGGAGGAAGAGGAAGAAGAGGTTTGTACTTTCACATTCCCTCTGGTTCCACATGCTAACGGTAAAATAAGGACGAGGACATGGGTTTCGGTTTGTTCGACTAGACGGAATGTCATCCGATGCATGTCACATAGCGGCGAATGGTACCATAATACCAAGAATTCATGTCAATTGTCAAACTCTTCGTAGAAAGCACTTTGCGTGATTGTTTACAGCATCTAGTCTCGGGCTTATCCGAGAATCCAGTGAGATACTAAGGTACGTTTTAGCGCTTCTCCCCGATGTCCCTGATATAATGATTAAACATTTTTAACCCTGAGTTCTTCGCTGAGGAACAAAAATACGCAACAACACTCTAATTTTTTAATGATCTATCGTCTTTTCCCAGCTCGACCCACATCCTTACCAAGTAATAGCCGAGCTAACTGGATGTCTATAGTGCTTGATTCCTGGTAAAATCCTCTACGATTATGTAGGTCCTTCATTAGGCTATTGCTATTAGCATTGCCTTTGTATATCTTGCCAACAAGGGCCCAGCGGCCTCGGATGTTCCGTTTGGAATATGTGATTTCTGTCATATCCATACCCAGTACACAGATCCACGCGTCCTCCCCCCGCACACATTCTCTTTGCTTCCCATTGAACATGAATTGTCACATGACGCTCTGTAGCCTGTGGAGGCCTTAGCAAAACTTGGCCCTAAACTCGACTAAGCCAGCCCAATGTATTCAAAATAAGAAATTCTAGCTCATTAGGAGGTGCTTAACAAAACTAAGAATCATATATGACCATGACTCATTACGCAATATTGTAGATAAATAGGGGGTTCGCCTTGAGTGGATTTTCGCACTGGTTGTGGACGTCGCTCCTTCAACGATGGCAGAAACCCCCACTACCCCTCCAATTCACTACCATTCCCCTGTCCACCCATCTCCCCTCCTAGCACTCCTTCAGCCTGTCCTCCCTGCTGGTCTGCCACTATGTCGCCGTCTCCAATTCCCCTTTCGCTCGGGCTACGAGTTCGTCCTCACCACTTTTCCCCCGCAAACGACATCCCTCCCCAAAATTTTCGCCATTGCCTTTTGTGACCGATCGCGCCGTCCAGAGTCCGAATGCTACCTCTTCTCCAGCCTCGAGCTTCATGATCCCGCTCTCAATGCGACGACCCAGTCACTCTCTGCCGAATCAGTAAAAGACCAGGATTCCGGTACCTCAATTGGCCCGGACCGTGCCCGCGCAGTCGCGCAAATCCGCGCTCTCCTCCATGCGGTCCTCGTGCTCCCCAACGTCCCTAGCGCTGATGACCCGGCCTGCGACACTCGGCGCGGTGCCGCCATCCTCACCGCGCGCGCGCGAGCCTTTGAGCAAGGCGCGCCCGACCCGCTGCTTCACGCCTTGCCGCCGAAGGCTTCTGCATCAAGTGGCAGCAGGGTGGAGGACGAGCAGGCAGCGGCGGAGTGGCAGCGCGAGCGACACTACCTCAAGATCGGCGCGGTGCACGACGTGGTGACGAGCGTGCTGCGGGACGAGTTGGGGCTGCTACCGCGCGAGGACTGGGGTTCCGAGGGCGTGTGGGCGGACGGGTTCCGGAGTTGGTGGTTCGATGGGCGGGATGTCGCGCCGCGGGTGTCTGCTCTTGCTACCACCGTCGATTCTTCGTCTCCGGCTTCTCCTGTTTCTGCCGCAGTCGAGTCTAAGAATGAGAATGTCGCGACGAGCGTTGTGGAGAGCATCGCCGAAGCGACGAGAGATCCCGAGCCCAAATTTTTCGGCACCCACGGCTTGGCTCCTGGCCTCTATTGGTCCACGCTCCGCGAGACGGATCTCGCTCTGGTGAGGTCGAGGACATCCATACCGCGGCGCGAGCGCACCATGCGCATGCTGCCCGCGGTGTGCGTGAGACGGCTGCCTAAAGACCCTGCCAGGGCTTCTGAAGACCGTGCCTCACGCGCAGAGCATGAGAAGGAGAGCAGCACCACACCAGCGCCATTGGGCGCGCATGGGCCCGTGGCATGGGCGTTCCTGGGTGTCGAAGGAGGGTTGTCAACGCTGCACGTGGAGCCTGCGTTCCGGGGAAAGGGTCTTGCGAAGGCTGTGGCAGGACGGCTGTTGGTGGATGGACTGGGGCGGGCTTATGGGGCAGAGGAGCGGTGGGCGCATAGCGAGGTGGCGGAGGAGAATGTGGCCAGCGTTGGAGTAATGCAGGCGCTGGGGGCGAGGAAAGGGTCGTTGATGTGGTGGCTACGAGTGGATTTGAGGAGGCTGTGAGCTGTTTCCACGTGAGGAGAAATTGAGATGGAAATTAGTATCATAGGGGGACAAGGATGTGGTGATTATAACTTTTCATTGCTGTTTTCAGATAGAGAATTAGACGCCATATGAAAGCCAGAAATCAATGCCATGCTTGTGATCAAGGTTGGAAGACTAAAGCGTGAAGGAAATCTATCTAATCTTATATGCCGTGTAGCTTCCCCTCGTGGCATGGAATTACGTGACATTGTGAAAACAGTAGAGCCAGCAACTCAGTCTAGAGACGCAAAGAAAGGTGGAACTGGGCAGCCCCACCACGGAAAGTTGCCTGGATGAATGCCTCCTAAGTACCTAGCCAAGAACGCCAGCAACAGCACATGATACAGCATGGTCGTTGAGAGCCCAGGGGCGGGACGCGTAGAGACTTCGAAGAAGCTTGAAACAGCCTCTCTCTCTACTGCGATGCACATTGCACCCGCTCTGGTCCAGAATGCATATCTTCGTCATCATCATCCATCATGGCGTTTGGTGCTCGCTGATCTCTCATTGGGTCGACATCATCCAATTGGAAGTCATCGACCATGGAATCGGGAGGTGGCTGGTCATTTCGCTTGCGAGGACCGAGAATTCTCTCCAGTGCGGCCCGATCTTGATCCGACATGGGCTCGCCATTGGGACCGCCAAGGCGCTCAGGGAACTTGACGCTGAACTGGATGTAGAGATTCCCAAAGTCGTGATGGCGATGAGACGGCATGCCTTGACCACGAATCACTTTGACATCGCCTGCTTAAATGTTAGCTGAGATCGGGGGGTTGCGATGCTGAGGGTCACTAACCGTTGCTGATAACTTCGCCAGGCTGAATTTCAATAGACAACCACCGATCATCCAAATGCTCAATATGGATAGTCCCTCCTGCAAGAGCAGTGAGAAGATCGATTTCAGCGTGATAGAAAAGATCGTCCTCTTTCCGCTCGAACCTTGGGTGTGGTTTCTGCTCAATCTCAAAGATGACGTCACCTGGCTGGACGCCAGGCAACTGATCACCTTCACCGATAAATGGCATCTTGGTGCCGCTACGGACACCTCGGTCGACGTGTACGTGAAGAACTTTTCGTTCCACGATCGTCTTCTTGCCATTGCATTGCTTGCACTTGTCACGTTCCCGGATAAGCTCGCCTTCACCGTTGCAATCCGGGCAAACCGTTTGAAATCGCTGGATCATGGGTCCCATCTGGCGCATCATCGTCTTCATACCAATGCCATCACAACCAGTGCACTTTCGGACTGCACCCTCCTTGCCGCCTCGTCCATCACACTTGGGGCAGATGACTGACTTTTGCAGCGCGAGCTTTGACACTTTTCCTCGGTAAATGTCTTCCAGAGAAACTTTATGTGTGTGCATGATGGTTTTGGCTTTCTTGGGCCCGGTGTCCCTCATGCCGCCACCCATGCCTCCAAACATGCCGCCAAAAGCACTACCACCGCCGAAGAACTGGGCAAAGAGGTCTTCTGCAGCCATACCGCCACCAGCGCCGCCCTGTTCGAGACCCTCTTCGCCATATTGGTCATAGATCTGACGCTTCTGAGGATCTGATAGGACTTCGTAGGCGTGTGATAGGTCCTTGAACTTCTCCGCGGCCTCTGGGTTGTGTGCATTTTTGTCTATATGATTTGTGTTAGATTGTGTAGAAATGTTATGTAAGGTGCTCGTTCGTGCAAAGTACTCACCTGGGTGATGCTTTAGAGCACCCTTCTTATAGGCTGACTTGAGCTGAGCCTCAGAGGCATCTGAGGGTACCTTTGAAAAGTCAGCAAGAGCTCTTCTCTGACAGCAACTATCGAACATACCCCCAATAAATCATAAAATTTAGATTCTTTGACCATGGTTGTGGATGTACGCTGGGGCTGATATCGAGAGGGGTTGGAGCTTCAAGAGACCGCAGCCTTGTGGTAGACTCGGCAACTCAACAGGCAGCACTGAGAGAAGGATGTTTGTCCGATGCAGGCTGCCGTCCCTGTCTGGTATCGAAGTAGAGTCAAATGTGAATGCAACCAGGCCGGAGATTAGCGACAGGCAAGCGCAGTGCGCGGTACTGAGGTTCGACTTGGGGAAGGTTGCTGATCTAGTGGAAGAGGAGGGGAGTGAAAAGGTTGAGTACAGTTCAGTGATTCAAAGAGCACGCACAACTGATGGAGTCGAAGATTGTGCAGCGGGGAGTGAGGCGCAGAGGGGTGAGGATTTAAAATTCGAGTCCTTGACATGCCCGTCACCTTCGGACGTCGGGCTCGAGATCACACTAGGCCCGTTTGGGCGGCCATGGAAGAATATGGAAGTCGGGAGACCAGCCTTGCGAGCCACCGCTGGGTGGCTGGCTGGGCGGACGTTTGCCCGCTGAGCCTGCCTTGTCTGCTTGCTGTGCTTGCGAGCCTATCGTCGTACCCAAGCTGATTACTCATGTGGATTGCCGTCTTTCTGGACGCTGCATCCGTTGCTTGTGGCGCCTGGTGCTGTCAGAAGATCAATCCGGCCGACTTTTGTATCGCTGCTCTTCTGACCAATGGGCGTCCTTGCTAATCCGCACCTCTACTTTGTAATTGGTGCTGGCTTTCTGATAAATTCCTGCAATTGGAACTAAATCTGCACCTCAATAATCCGCGATAAAACTTGTAATAGATAATTATTGATCTTTCGGATTTCGTCGAGATTTCTGTCGTGGGAGAATCCAAGGAACGGAAACCATGGACACTGACAGCGGTTTCCAAGCCGCTCTGGAAGAAGCTCGAAAGGGTGCGGCAGAGGGAGGCGTTCCAATTGGAGCATGCTTGGTCTCTGCCGAGGGAAAGATACTGGGACGTGGTCACAACATGAGGATTCAGAAGGGCAGTGCAACTATACACGTGTGTGCATTCTGCGCCATAGCCTCGCCAGAGTGTTCTAATGCGAACTGCCTAGGCTGAAATTTCAGCCCTCGAAAATGCAGGTCGACTGCCTGCATCAGCCTACAAGGGCGCAACTATGTACACGACTCTGTCACCTTGCGATATGTGCACTGGCGCTTGTGTTATGTACAAGGTAAAGCGCGTAGTGCTTGGTGAAAACAACACTTTTGTTGGAGGTGAGGTTTACCTGCAACAACGCGGGATTGAAGTTGTAAATCTTCGCAATCAAGAGTGTGAAGACTTGATGAGTACATTCATCAAAGAAAAGCCTCATGATTGGTTAGTTATCCAGAGCACCTGTGAATCGAGCTAGGCAAGGCAGCACTGACTTTTGTGACCGAAGGTACGAAGACATAGGCGAATAGCTTTTCTATGCCCATCCGCGAAGGTGAAGCAACAAAAGCGTCTAGGGTTGGCTGTTTTAAATTTGGGATTTATTGTTCGCTTCGCTGGGCTGATGTGTATGCAGTCTAGGAAGCCATTGAAAATCTCTTAATCTCTTGCAAATAAAATTCCAAAGCTTCCGGCGTCGCATATGGCGTAATGCCTGGAGCACAAGCATTAGGAGTTTTTGTATGGACAAGGGAGAATTAGGTGGAGATGTAAACCCACCATGCCCGAGATTCGCTATCCAACCCTGCTTTCCATGGCCGAAGCCACGCACCATGTTTTCCACTACCGCCGTCGTAGATTCTCGATTACCATAGAGGATGCCGGGGTCGGCATTGCCTTGAACAACCTTTCCCGCCTGTCTGGCAATCTTATACGCTTCAGCGGGATCGTGTAACCAATCCAGTCCTATGACATTATAGTCGGAATTGCAAAGCCGCTCCAGAGAAAACGGTGCACCTTTTGCGAATACTATCATAGGAACAGGAGCCTGACCTAATTCTGCCAGTCGCTTGGGAAGCTCGATTGCAATTTGCTTGAGGTATGGCAAGGAGAAGGTATCGAAAGCCTGAGTTGACAGCTCGCCAGCCCAAGAATCAAAGACTTGGATAATCTAGATAGATCAGTAAGCGTGCACCATCGTGCGTAGATCTCTTTGGTGAAATTTAGACCACCTACCTGAGCGCCGGCGACGACTTGCTCCGCTAGATATTCGACACAGATAGCCGTAGTCTTTTGGAGCAGGTCTCTGCTTTCTTGCGGATACTTATAGATCCATGATTTGGAATGGAAGAACATCTTGCTGCCTCCACCTTCGACCATGTAACACAGTAAAGTCCATGGAGCACCACAAAAGCCAATCAAGGGCACCCGTCCTCTGAGTTTCTGCCGTGTGAGCGTGATGGCTCGATACACATATTCGAGTGCTTCCTTAACATTGACTTCCCGGGCCATGATATCTTTGTATTGCTCGTCCGGGGTACGAATAGGATGAGGAAAGACCGGCCCTTTGCCTTCCTCCATCACCACCTCCATGCCCATTGCTTGAGGTATGACAAGGATGTCTGAGAATATTATAGCAGCATCAATCAAGTCGGTGGCCTGATTGAATCGGTCGATAGGTTGAATCGTCAGGTTCGATGCTATTTCAGGGTTGCGACAACATTCGAAAAAATCGCGGTTGCCCTTTTCTTTGTGGTATTCAGGAAGATATCTGCCGGCTGAGGAGCATTGGTCATCGAGGCCAACAGAAGATTATCCATGAGGCAAACCTTGCCGCATGATCCACATTGGTGCGCGCTCGACCTTTTCCCCTGCGACCCGTGTGAGCTCAGGACAAAGGATCTTTGACGTGTAAAATCTTTGTACCTCTTGCCGTCCGCAGCAGTAGGTCATTCTTCATTGGCTCGAAAGAAGGCATCTTTGCAACGGAGCTCTTCATAAATACTGCCGCTCTGTTGGAATTCTGCCAAGCTTGAACTACTTAATTATGAGTTGCCTGACGAAATATACGTACGCTAATACGCCGAGCAGGGATCATTTGTGCGGGATGAGCCGCAGAGCCGCGTCGTTTCTTGCCCTCCTTTCCACTGCTGACTCCACCGCTGCACGCCCGTACCATGCCCGTATGACAACGGTTAGGATCATACGCAGTCGTTATCCAACCTTTACCAGTGCCATTATCAAGCAGCCATATCTATCACTCAAAGGCAGCGTATCATGCAGGAGCTTCTGCTCGACACCCAATCCATGGGTAGTCTTGGCATCGAAGACGAAGAAGAGCCCAAGCAAATCTTCGAAAATACCCAAAAAGACATGCAAAGTTGTCAGCCTAGATGAGTTACCTCAAGGGCTGCTCGCATCTCCAAAGACCAAGGATGTTGTCCAGCAGGATGCTCTCCAATATCCCGTTGTTATCCAACAGGTGCGGAATAACATACGCAAGTACGATGATTGCGTTGTCCTCACGCGTGTCGGCAACTTTTATGAAGTAAGGGCTTTGTCATGCTTGAAAAGACGAGGCTAATCATACACGGGAAAGATATACTTTGAGCAAGCAGAAGAATATGGCCCTTTGTTGAATTTGAAGGTTGCTCAGAAGAAAACCATGATTGGAAACGTCCCGATGGTAAGAAACCAAGTCAACCAAATTGTACTGACACATTGTTAATTCATATCACTAGTCTGGCTTCCAGTATCAGTATCTTCTCAAGTATTTGAGAGTTTTGGTAATGGATCTACATAAGCATGTAGTCATCAGTGAGGAGATTCCTCTTGAGCCTACTGATCGTGCGAAATCTGGAGGGCTGAGCTTTGACCGAAAGGTGAAAAGGGTTATAACTGCGGGGACTCTAACAGACGAAGATTTCTTAAATCCCAACATGAACAACTATCTTCTAAGCATTCATATCTCTAGCGGCAATGCCACCCAGAAACTTGGTCTGGCGTGGTTGGATCTCTCGAGCAGCAACTTCTCGGTTGAGTCTGTTGATATCGGAACGCTTGCATCCGCGCTGGCAAAGATATCTCCCAGTGAGGTCGTACTTGACAGTTCTTTGAAAGAGTACCAACAGGAAAATCCGGTCTTTTCAGTCCTCAAAGAGGCTCGCTGCAGGATCTCGTGGCATGCAACCTCCCACGGGGAAATTTCGTGGCCAGCATGGTCCCAATTACTAGAGCGTCCTCTAACAGAAGCAGAAACACGGGAATATTCTGAGGAGGAAATGGCTGCTGCAGGTCTAGTCCTTCACTACGTCCAGGATCGATTGCAAAACTCGGATGTGAAGCTGCAGCCTCCGGTCCGTCATGACAAGACCCTGAGCATTGACAAATATAGTATGAAGGCTCTCGAGATAAAGCTGACTTTGCGGGATGGTCTGTTCAAAGGCAGCCTTCTTCACGTTCTCCAAAAGACTGTCACGAAAAGTGGTTCGAGAATGTTGACAGACAATCTAGGTACGCTTTCAATCCCAAAGTCCCCAAGTCCATCAGCATTCTGATACGCTAACGAACGCTAGTCTGGCCATCTTTAAGTCTTGCTGTGATCAATCATCGTCTTGACCTTGTCGAGACCTTTGTGGAGAATGTGGCTTTACGTTACGAAATTCAGGAGCTATTGAAACGCACTTTTGACGCTTCCAGACTCTTGACGAGATTTTCGCTTGGCCTTGCAGAAGCAGATGACTTGTTGGGACTATCAAAGACTATTCAAGTCATGGTTGATCTCGTTCACTGCATAGAAGAATTTCGCGAGGACAAACACCTTCCGGGTACGGCTGCCATCAGGGCAAAATCGGACGCGATCTTCAACCTTCTGGCACGAATTGATATAGAGAGGCCAAAGGACTTAGCCAAACAAATTTCTGATGCAGTGGATGAAGAGGGACTTTCTGAGACGCAGCTTCCTTCAATTAGCGTACCGGACATGGCGATTGTTCAGGAGAATCGAGATGCACCAGTGGCAAAATTGTCAGATGCTGAATCTGAGTTGCCACTGCACGAAATCACTCTTCGAAATGTTGCTCCTCGACCAGAACTGCGCAATGAGTATTGGATCATGAAGCGACACGCGAGCACAAGACTCAAGGAACTCCATGGAGATTTGGATGGATTATGGGCAGAGCATGATGACCTCATGCATGAAATGCAGCGTGAACTGGGCGTCTCTGCTGTTGCACTAAAATGGACGTCTGGAATGGATTACTTTGTTCATCTGAAACACAGAAAGGCTACCAAAATAATTGACAGGTTGGAGGGCGCTGGGCTTATAAGCTCAAGCAAATCCACAGCTTCATTCCACTATTCTCCATGGACTCAGCTTGGAGAGCGTATGGAAGCTCAACGAATACAGATTCGAGCCGAAGAGCGGAAAGTGTTTGGCAGACTATGTGGCGAAGTCGAGAAACAGATTGAGACACTTCGACGAAACGCCAAAGTCCTGGACGAACTGGACGTGGCCTGCTCCAATGCCACCGTCGCCAGTACACAAAACTGGGTCCGTCCTATACTTCATAGCGGGACTTCCCAAACCATCATCGGCGGCAGACACCCCATGGTCGATCTTGGTCTCGCCGAACGGGGACGCGGCTTCACATCGAACGACTGCCGGATGAACTCCCAAGAAAAACTCCTCTTCATCACCGGGCCCAACATGGCCGGCAAGAGCACCTTCCTCCGGCAAAACGCCCTCATCACCATCCTCGCGCAGACCGGCTCCTTCGTGCCCGCCACCTACGCCGAGATCGGCCTCGTTGACAAGGTCTTCAGCCGCGTCGGCTCCGCGGACAACCTCTCGCGCGACCAGTCCACCTTCATGGTCGAGATGCTGGAGAGCGCGGAGATCCTGCGCAACGCGACGGAGCGGTCGTTTGTCATCATGGACGAGGTCGGGCGTGGCACGACGCCGGAGGATGGTATTGCGTTGGGGTTCGCGTGTCTGGATCATTTGGCGAGAGTGAATAGGTGTCGAGCCCTGTTTGCGACGCATTTCCATGTGCTTGCGGATTTGACAAAGAATTTTGGGAATGTAGGGTACTATTGTACGGATGTGGTGCAGGGTGGGTCTGATTTTGCCTACAACCATCGACTTCGCCGGGGAGTCAATCGCGAATCGCATGCTTTGAAGGTTGCGAGGCTTGCAGGTGAGTAACAACCTTAGTTCACGTCTCGAGGGTAAACTGACTCAACCAAGGTCTACCCGAAAAGGCTATAGAGGTTGCCGCGAGTGTTCTCAAGCAGTTAAATGCAGGAGGCGTTTCCGGACTTCCCAAGACGAAGCTCGATGTTCACAATAGCTCTCGACAATACCAAATTGTCCGCAACGAGTCCACTGGCACAAATGGATAAATGGAGCTCGCCTACTCCAGTCGATTCTCGCCGAGGTAAACGTCTTCAACTTTTGAGTCTCATGAGCCAATTCATTGATGAATATATGGGAGTATTCTGCGTGATACCATTGGGCTTGAGCTGTACTACATTGTATTTTGACTTTGTCTTTCCCTAGAGCCAATGGCCAATCGCATATTGTTCAGATCAATCAGAACTCATGGATCTCAGCAGTTTTCCTATCGAAGGTGTAGAATTGGATGAACCATATATCATGTTCGGCTTTGTTGGCCTTAGCTGTCGCACCTGTCTATCACAAATCTCTTCTATACTTTTGTAGGATGGAAGGAGAAATTGTCACCGTGAGGACATGTTGCTAATCATTTCCCGATGCGTTGCTCTGTCCCTATTTGTCTCCGATAATGGTGGTATACCTGGAGGGCGAATTAGCGAATGCCCAATTTGCCTGTGACGCCGACTTACTCCTCAAATCTCCGACAACATCTCTTGCCTTACCGAAATAGACTTCTTCTGTTCGGGATAAGTCAAGATTCTCTTGTAGTTGATTCAGGTTGATGAGAAACATACGCAATAGATTTCTCATCTTTAACTCCATGTCTTCCACTATCCGTCCCAAGTTTGCAACATGGCTTTCGTCCCCCTCAAACGGGAGATCCTGCTCGATCTGTCTTGTCATATTGCCGCTGAGATCCATTCCTCCTAGACTCTCACTCTCAGTACCCAGGTTCAGTATCACCGTACTTGTTAATTTGTAGTGGGCAGTCCGCGCTCGCTCCGCAACCTCGAAAACGTGTATGGAGTCCCAGGTACCAGTGGACTTCGAGGCTGGATTGACAGCTACATTGGCCATTAGCATGTGCTCCAGAAGTAGGTACTCCTGCGCAGGGAAGGTCTTGTCAAAAGATCACTGCAAAGAGCATACATTTCTTCAACAACGCCACCCCCGCGAACCCATCATCCAGATTCCAAAAATATACACTTGAGATACCACCCTCAAAGTAGAGTTCTCGATATACGTCAAAAGCTTCGTTTGCCTTCACCTCCATCTTCCTCACCCGTTCGCTCGGTAACTCTGCATCAGGCACTGGTGGCTCAAACTCATTGCTCCAGGGACTCCGCCAGCTATCCCCATCTCGGTTGTAGTCGCAGAGCAGATAGTCTCGTCCTGTCTTTTTACATCTCCGCACTTCTAGTGGCTGGTCGACGGAGGTCAGGAGGTCTTCGGTGAGGTCTGGTACGAGGGAGCAGAGGCGATTGAGGTTTTCGGAGGTGTCTTTGGGGTTGAGGCGGCGGAGAAGATCGCTGGAAGTTCGCGTCAGTACAATTGGTTTCATTTGCTGATTTGAAGACGTACAGGGCGCTGTCGAACGGGTCTGTCATTTTGCTTTGCAGAAGCTTTGCAGAAACTTTGCAAAGCGCTCAAGGCCTAGTATGGCTGCGTCTGTACGGTAGACCTAGCAAGATAGCTTGAGAAGCTGGCGCGACGTTAATTGAGCCGCTCTCTGGGTTTATTTGATTGCTCACTGAACTCAAGGGACTCGGACAGTGCCTAGAGATTCTCTGTGCAGCGCAACGGCCTCAGACAGGGGATCAACGGCGGGGTTGTCGCAGGGCTACATGCTGCGCGTAGACACTTCCCTGGCTGCAAGGAGCGCAAGCACTACACTAATGCCTGAGGGTTTCCGGTTGAAGAGATGAAGACAAGAACCGTATTCTAAATCTTTACGATGGAGTACGATATGATGCTTAGTACCCAGTCCCAAATCCGGATACTGATACCTCTCAGGAGGTCATATGTCAACAATGTCAATGTACAAAATTTGATGGAGGGCGATGCCATGCACCATGTCACTGATGAGGAGGGCTATGAGGTGGGGTTGATAAGTACAAAGGCTCGTTGATGCCTTCTCTATCTTTGGAGATATCCTGACAAGTGGAGAGAGATCACCATCTCAAAGGCAATCCCAACGAACGATTGGACCACGCAGCTACTGGTCAGTTCCTAAGGTAACCGAGTTTATGAAAAGACATATCTTGTCCTGGGACCGAGTGAAATACTACTGCCGATCACATGGGGACGGAGATAGCTGCAGCGGACTCGTTGAAGAAAGTCATCCAGGCCTTCGACAAGTAGCAGAAGCAGCAAAGAGAATGCGGCAAGAATTGGATTCTTGGCGTTCAATAGGTTCTATCAGACGCCTTCACATTAATGTCACTTATGCATTCGCTCTCCTTTACGCACAGCCGCCTTCAACGAGGCTCAGCAAACTGAAGCTGACGAGTATTTCGCATGTGCTGCAAAACAAAACTTGACGAGCGGTATAATCTCAAGGCCGATATGATTGAAGCTGGCCGATGCCTTAGAAGCTAGTTATTACAGCGACATGTCAGTGGGGCAGTGACCTGGCAGGCTCTCGCCAAAGTTCAGGACCTACATGAGAGAGAGCATGATCAAATTGATGGATTAGACTTTCTTGAATACCTGCTATCAATATTAAGCTTCATGATTTGGCTATAATCTTCCATATTAGGCAGGTACGCGCCTCGATTTACTCTGCCAGTCGATTACCTCTGCATCAAACTAGCTGAACAAAGCCACATGATCAGAGGTCTTAAGAATAGAAATAAAGTAATAGCATGAGAATATATAAGGATTTATGAATGAATATCTGAATTATGCCCAGCCCGAACTGCAAACCAGAGAAGATTCCAAATTCTGAATAGTCAGGTTTACGTGTGGTAACAAGGATCCACCTTCTTGCTACCTAAGGGTTCACCTCTTTTCGCCCCTTAATATCAGATTTCTAATTAGAAAAAAGGGTTCGACTAATTTTGAGTCAAGATATAACTGAAATTTTGACAGTGTATGAGATGGCAAGCCTTATCACGTGAGCCACTAGCGAGTGTGTACATTAGCCGCTCGCCTAGCTTTCACCAAACTTCATGTTCTGTCATATTTAGTTCAAAGCTTACCTAGATATTTAGTTCGACATGAATCTATATTCTTAGAAAAGCTATGCATAAGACCCCTGCATATGACATCCACGGCTCATTGATTTTGCTAAGCATCACTGGATTGAAAAAAAAAAAAAAAAAAAAAACTATCCGGGGAAAAATTTCCAAACCCTGTTGCCTCTACTGAAAGCATGGCTGCGCGACTGTTGGATCATAGGTGATATCCCGATTTTCGCTCTCTGTCCCTGCTCCAATTGCCCTCATACCCAATGCTGCCGACATCTGTTTGCAACCCCATGGATCCGTGTTATCAAGGCCTTGCTGATGTGGGGCAGGACACGGGTCCTTAACACCTAAACCGACTCCGGTATCCGCTCTCGTCACTCCAAAGGCGACCACTGTTGCACCTTCGAGGCTCCCCTCTGGTCTATCCAGGCAGAAGGCCATTGCTGCCATCGGCTCACCGCATGCTGCACCCGTCCTGTGACCCGAGCCACTGGTAGATCGTCCCTGGCAGGCTACGAGAGCCTGCTCAACAACGGCGCAAATGCCAACGCCTGGGTTTAGTTTACCCGGGGTATAGATGGGGTCTTTGTCGTTAGGAATGTACATGAAGGCGCCACCTGTAAGAGAAGATGCAAAATAAACGGTTTTGCCAGTAACAATGGCTGCCATGACGCCCGGTTGTTTAAACCTTTTCGTGCGAGCTTGGTCGGACTCATGGAGGTTAACCATATCGTTATAGGCTTGCTCGACTAGACCAACAATCTGGGCGTCCGTCCTGCGCAAAAGATCTATTAGCTTATTTTACAGACCATCGTTTGCTGGGGGCTTTCCAAAATTCTGCAAAACTCTAAATAAATCATTCAACGAACTGCCAACATAGAAAACGGTATCTCTCAAGTAGTCTTTAAAAGAAGAAAAGGCAAAACGGGTGTATAATCACAAAATTCGCTCATTGCCTAGGTTACGTCCCGTTGTCGTGGGGGTTCCCTGCGTCTGATTCGCACTCTGTTGTCTGCCTGCAGTAAGAAATCAACAGGAAAAGGATCTTACCAGCTGCTGATGTCGTCTTCAAATTGGGCAATAGACGTGTAGACGAAACGTCGGGCTTTGCCTGTGTTCCCACCATCCGACAGACCGGCTAGATTGCTCTGAAGCGCAATACCCAGTTTCCCGGCTGCGATCGCATCGACCCAATGGACAATGCACATAGAAAAAACGAGCAAATCCAAGAATATCCTGCAATTTCTAACCATCTAAAACAGGTCAGCTTAAGGACAACCGTCGCTATAGGGGACCCATCTGCAAAATCTTTGTAGCACGACTTTTGTCTATCGGGGTCAGAGCCCACGGATTAAGACGAAAGCCAAGAGGTAAAGACCTTAGCCAAGTAAATCGAACGAGATTTATTACCACTATCAAGATAACGGCCTGTTTGAGCAAAGACTGGATTCTGGAAACCCTACCTTGGAATGGAAAACGAAAGAAAACTTCGGTATGACCTATTAAATATACCGATTGAACCAATTGGGATTTTTTCGAAACTATTATTGCCAATTTTTAATGGTTTACGCTTCTAACCAGAAAAGGAAAGCTTTAACTTGGAAAATTTTCGGGTCGTTTGTTAATGCTCTTTGCTAATGAACGATAAGTAAAATCGGCTAAGGAAAACGAGCGACGGAGCAGGAGGTTGTCAAAGAGGTTGAGAAATCGAATAATAAGACTGAAAGCCAGCGGTATCTCTCATATCCGTAGTCCTTCCGAAGAGGATATCCTAATGGGACAGGCTGATATGCAAAAGTCTCTACACGGCTTGGAAGCATTGCTTCTTCCATGCAGCTAGGGTTGAATCATGCGGCTGTGGGCCTTGGAAATAGCCTCATTTCGACATGCGGCAAGGCAGCCTGAAAAGTTCTAATTTCCAGAGTGGATCTTCTAAGGAGGAATCTGCGACTCGGGATGTTCACAGTTACGGAAGCTCTAGAGATTGGACGGGAAGAGCGCCACCAACGCTTATTCTAGACCTATAGGCGCTGAGAACGGATACATCTCCTGCACCATCATATCTTTGTGTCTTTCCTTGCCTATTTATAAACGCCTCCTGCTTTTCAGTTAAATTAGGAGTAAGCAGAAGGCGGTTTCATTGATGCGCGCGGATATAGCTTCGCCAATAAGGACTGAATCGTGGAGTAAGGTCTGGCTATCAAGCTCTGAATGTCCAATTTCTTATTCAACCGGTCAGAAAAGATCATGTCCCGCATATGTCCATAACTCGGTTCTGAACGCATTTGCACTTCCTTACTCGCTCTTTGACGTATCGATCATGATCTGGGCCTTTCCAAGACTGACGGGGGGTGTCTGTATACTCCTCCCATGCCTTGTCCCATTCGGGCACTGAAACATTCAGTTGAATCTCTGCCAGCTCCGGAGGCGCATCATCCCATGGAATACCCAGTTTGTATCGATCATCTATGGCCATCTCGTCTGTCAGCCAGTGTACGACATCAGACATTAGATAGCCTTCTCGCATATCCATCGTAAGTGCCTCCTGCTTGCAAACTTGACGAAGTTCTGGCGAGTGAAATGAAACTACGTATCGCCTTATCGTGTAGAATGCATGGTAGAAGCGGCGTCTCTCCGGTATCGTAAGCCTTGACGCTGGGTGCTGACAAGTCGATATTGAGTGGCAGATGTGAATATGCCCTGCTGTAAAACGATCACATGCCCATCCAGCTTCTCGGGCATTTTCATATATCCTGTGCAGGTAGACGAACAAATATTTTGACCAATCGGTGTGTGGGTTAGCTTGAATGTTCTCCTGAGCTTCTGCAAGCCGCTTCGCTTCTGGATAGCAAAGGATTTCCCGTGGTACCACAGCCTCGGCAATCGAGTGCGCGCTGTGACGCAGAAGCCCCCTCATCCGCTGACAAGTACTTGAAAAGTTCAGAGCATCATTCATTCGTTCCTGGGATTCGAATATCTGCAGAAGAATTTCCTCGGGAAGGCTCGATAGTCGTGACACCATTTTTGATGAGAGTGACGGACAACCTTTCGCATGGTATCTTGACTGTTCTGCGATGCGGCGAATGGAATCTGTACAATAAGTTGGGAAGGAAGATCGGCGTTTCGGGCGGGGATTGGGGGCGCTGGGAGCAGGCCTTATCTCTGCCCGGTCGCCTACCCACCTAACCTAGTCATTGGGCACTTGCGCAGTTGCCTAAAGGTGGAAGGCTGAAACAATATTACGAATGTTGCCACATGCAAGCCCCGTGTGGGTAAAAAGTTGAACAGACTCCCCCGAAACGGCTCGCATATGCGTGTGAAACACGGAGTAGAGCGGATATCAGCATTCTGCACGCCAGATATGGGTAGAAAGCTAAGCGAACTTGCCCAGAACGGTCCTCATGCGCGATTGCCTCAATTAAAAAAAAGCTGAAACAATAAAGCGGATGCTATCTTACGCACGCCAGGTGCGGGTAGAAAGCTGAACAAACTCTCCCAAAAGGAGCCTTGTGCAGCCACAAAGCTGGAGCTTATGTGGCGTTTTGATAGCGGTTCACAAGACTGGATCTGATTCGAAGTTCCTGTTGCCACATGTAGATGACTGTTTGTATTCAGGATTCCCCCTCAAAATCCACGGGTCCACTGTATGCCTGTTGAGTATTGACTCTTTCGCAGCCACCTCTCTACAACACGCCCTTCAAAATCCATCAATAGGCTTCACTCGTCATAGCCATTTACCAATTTTTCTTTGGTGCCAGTCACTTGCTTTTGTCTAGGATAATCCCTTTTGTGTTACTCTGCTTTGCGTCTTCTCTCAATCGCTGAGCTTTTGATGATGATCATAACACTTTTACCCTTCCTCCTCCTACCAAATGTTCTTGCACAAGATCCACAAGACCCTTATGACCTAACCTTTATCAATAAATGGGCCGCCATTGGAGATTCGTGAGTGCCACACACTGTGAATGCCATTCATCAAACTTATGCTGTCAGGTATGCTGCTGGTATTGGCGCCGGCAATCGGCTGGATAGTTCGTGTGCACGATATGACAGTGCTTACCCTAACCTCGTCAATGTCCAACTGGGAAAAGACACCACAGACATCGATTTCACCTTTGTAGCCTGTTCAGGGGCTGAGACGCCAGCCATCATTGATCAAGCGAATTCCCTATCGAGTGGTCAACAAATGATCACTATCTCCTCAGGAGGTAATGATGCAGGACTTGTGAACATCTTAAACGCTTGTGTGTTCACGTTCTATGGGATCTTCAGCGGCAATTGCGACGATGCCCTTCAAAATGCGCAAAATGTCATTGATAGCAATTTCTTTGCGTCAAACTTAGACAGCCTTCTGAATGCGGCGAAATCCAAGCTTGCCCCAGGTGGTACCATGTAAGTCGGGCTGGGCTCGTTCATTCTCCCACTTTGCTAACAAGCTAAAGTTATTACACCTCGTATGCCCAATTTTTTGATGCAAGCGACAATAGTTGCGATGATGTCTCATGGCATATATGGCTCAACTACTGGACAAGACAATACTTGACCCAAGCAAGAAGACAGCAGATGAACGCTCTAGTGATAGCCATGAACAGCGCTCTTCAGGCTGCTGTAACGCGGGCTGGCAATCAGGCTGTCTTCGTCAACTACGACGACTATGTGGGGTATCTAAATGGCAGGTATTGTTTACCTGGCTCTGATGAGAGCGGCAGCAACGGGGCAAACCGCAACCTTCTTTTCTTTTATGAAATGAAAACGACGGACACTCCATTTATGGAACCGGATGCCGATCCCTATCACGATGAGCTTAGGAAACGAGATGATGGTGTTACTCTACCTGGCACTAACGACACAGATCTGACTGCATTCGAAGAGTGGCTTAGAGAAACTTTACATGATCATCCGGACGCTCAACTGAATACCGATGTTGCAAATTCTGATCTACAGTCAGAAGTGCATCAAAAGAAGAAAAGAGATGGCAAAAAGTTCAAAGGGCTTGAGGTACTTCGGTGGAAACCGAGAAATGTAGCTTCGCACCAAGAAAACCCCCAGGAAAACACAAGCTTGACTCGAAAATATTTGGAACGGATTGGGCACCCTAGCTCCGGAGTTGTGAGAGCTACAGCGACTCTGTCCACCTCGACCCCAGCGTCTAGAACTCTTTCTGGACATCATTCTTCCTTCAATTCATCCTCTCGAATTTTATTGTCGTCAGACTTAGCACCTGAAAACACCGAGTCAAGTCTAATGCTCAATAAAAGTTACGGTTGGAAATCCACAGAATCGATTACGCCTTCATCAACAAGATCATCAAGATCATCAAGAGTAGCAATGCCATCTGTGAGACCTTACGACAGGGCTCTTGCACCCTCCAATTCAACACTGAACGGAACGTCCAACGGTACTTTACATTCGAACGAAAAGGATTTCTCCGGGCAGAGTGGTCTTTCTTTCCTCATTTCCGACATGACAAAACGCGTCTTTCATCCTCAACAAGGTGGGCATGCTATGATTGCGAACCTCCTTCTGTACAAGATGGCCGTTCGTAATGCTGAACAAATGAATGTATATGTAGCTCCGCAGAATGCTACAGACCTTCCAGCGGTCTGCCCCTTGGCACCCTCTCCTGCCTGCAATGGCACTTCGTCTGATACATGGACTTCAAGAGATGCTGCAGTATCAGCGGCCTCATCATTTTGCAACAACTATCTCTACACTCGGGGATCCGCCGGAGGAACAACGTCTACAATTTTCAATGAAGGGTCATTGGACATGGTGCGCATCTCGATTTCATGGGATGATACATACTCCATCACGGAAGGCAAGTGCAATACTTGGATGGATACCTTGATCGACAGCTGTGATGTTCCGAGCGGGAATTCAAATCCGTCTAACGACAAGCATGGGGGTACCATTGGTTTTGGAAACAACGCGACATTGATCGTCGATCCTCTTATCATGCGTCGCGAGTTCGACAAAGGCAAAGCCATCAATCCGCAATGTAACGGCGAAGAAACAAACCACTATATTGATCAGCCCACCCTCGCCTCCAACATCCAAGACTTCTGTATGCAGTCGGCCAAAACCGACATCGCCAAAAGTGGATCCACCTTCACTCTCGACTACAACCAAGGCAACCCTAGGTATGGCACATCGCCCGATTATGTGACCCTAACCACTACCTGGCCAAATGGTCCACTCGACTTCGAAGTCTTCCAAGACGAATGCGCTTACTACATGGGCACCATCATGGACGGCTGTGATGTCCCCAGCGGTAGTTCGAATCCAATGAACTTCAAGCACGGCGGCTCCATGTCGGACTTTAACAACGTCACCTACATCATCACGCCGCACAAAGACCGGCCCGTGCCGGCCCCGAGCAACCCCGTTGGCAATTGTAGCGCTCATTATAGATTCCTTTGGGAGAGTTTTGATATTTATGGTGGGGGCTGGGCAAATAGCGATTATGGGCAGAGCTCAGATGGACTTCTCGCCCAGTTAAGGGGCTGTGGAGCACTGACACAGTGGAGTTTCATCTACGACGATTCTCCTCAGAGTGATGGCACGGAGTGGCATGCAAGTGGGAGGCTGCCGATCGGTACAGCTGGATGTATTGGGAGGGCAGTGAAAAGCTCGGGCGGATTTGGTGGAGGTTGTTAGAACTAGGAGACAACGACTAGAATAATAGATAAACAACATTGAAACCAGCTCGAGTAGAATTTCGGCAAAGCCAGGACAGTAAGAACCAGAATAAAGGCTAGAGAATAAAATACAGCAAAGTACCCTGTAATGACTCGGAAAAAAGCGGCAGCAGTACTTTTGCAAATCGGCGTCCAGAAAAATGTCCGGTCAGCTAACTTTATTTTCTTCCGATAGAATAGAACATGACTATCCATGGCCATCCAGATCGCACCGATACGCGACAAAATCTGTCATTCAACTAGTAGAATACTTCAGATCCGGTCTTTTGAAAAAATTCATTACAACGATAACGTTAAATTATCTCTCAATTATCCAAGTGGTCTGAGTGACCGTCCAACGTCGGTCAAGGTAGGTACCTATAAGAACAATAATCAAGTTCAGTCCAAGTCTTCTATTTCAGGGCAGGAAAGCTTCTTTCGTTTTTCATATCCCCACTGCTTCCAAATTCACTCAATGCTGCCCAAATCGTTTTCTGTAGCTCTTCAAGCTACTATGTCACTGGCAAATCCTTGGTTTCAAGCAATCTGGGATCAACAGAACTCCTGCATTAACTTCTTTGTCAATATATCAGTTGATACGGTCACCTACACTCCCATGTTTGCGCCCTTCGAGAATCGAAATGAGGCAACAGAGTTCCTTCTCCAATTCGTCCACCGCGATCCACCTCCTGCGACTTCTACGTTCGGTGACCCAAAGAACACCAGCACAACGTTCAATATCAGTACACGCTATTGCGCTCCTGCAGAACATAGCTACAGTAAGAGCATTGACACAGTGCTGCTGCTAACACATTGTCTCGGGTTCGACAAGAGATATACTAAGTTCCGTTGGGATCATGAACTTTGCGACTAACATGCGCTCAGGCTACTGGTCGTTCAACTTTCCTGACGATGACCCGACGAACTGCAGTTTCACCGCGCGTGCCACTGTTGCCGGCTTCCCTACTCTGTCTTATGATCGCCTGGGCTACGGTCTGTCTCAGCACGAAAATCCCTACAACATTATTCAAGCACAGGTCGAACCCGCTGTCCTCGCCTCCCTCACCACGCTCCTGCGTGAAGGCAGGTTGCGCAATGACATTCCGGTGCCGAAGAAGGTTGCACACGTCGGCCACTCCTTCGGCTCCTTGCTCTCCAACGGTATTGCGGCCTCGGCGCCTGAGCTTACTGATACTGTCATCCTGATGGGCTTCAGCCCTCTGAATCAGTATCTGCAGTGGTACATGCACAGCACGGCGTACCATCTCGCAAGCCTAAGCCAACCAAAGCGCTTCGGTAACTTCGAATCCGGCTGGGTAACGTGGGGTGATCAGTTCTATAACCAGTTCAATTTCTTCAGATGGCCCTTCTTCGATCCAAACCTATTGGAATATGCGGAGGAAAATAAATGGCCATTCACGGTTGGCGAGTTCATGACTAGTAGATTTATGCCGCCGGAGTTTACGAAGCCAGTTTTGGTGAGTTGTGCTGTGATTCTCTGGACTATGCGAGCCGATTGTTCTGACGACGCATAGCTCATGACGGCCGAGTTTGACCTTGTTTTCTGCGGCGTAAATTGCACAGGCATTGTCACCGGTCCGGCTAAGCAAGCTTTTCCAAAGGCAGAGCTCGAGGTCTATATACAGCCGAATACTGGGCACGGTATGAATCTACATTTCAATGCGACAGGATGTTATGAGGTGGTGTTTGCTTGGCTTCATGTGCACGGGTTGTAGCTGGTGCCTGTCACATGGAGCGAAGAGCGATAAATCACGAGGGTTTCTTTGTGACGTCAACTTAATCTTGAAAAGTTTGGTTATTTTGCTCATATTGACCGTTGGGAACAATATCTAAAGTACCCTTTCTCCCTAAATTAATGTTAGGATAGATTCAAGAGTCCAGAACGGCTTCCTCAGCCACAGTCTTCTTTGAACTCTACACAACATGACAGCTTCGCCTTGGAGCCGGAAATGAAGGCGGCATGTTTTGCATTTAGTTAGCAGCAGCATCAAAGTCTAACCAGGCCCATAGGTGGGTGTTTAGTTTTGACCTCTACAAATAGGTCAGTCAAGCCCATCGATAGGGGTCAAGCCGTTGCTCACTTATGCTTACCTTTGGACAGCATAGGTTGTGTTATTTGTTCTCCCCTCTGATGCCTTTTCCATTCTGCCCTCTTATCTTTCCTAGTCTGGGCGAATGCCTAAGTTTCTTGAGAGAAAGATAAGATACTTGAGAGGCATACATGTGTGACAAGGGGTCTTGGCGGAGTTGTGCTTGATTGCGCACAACACTAATCTCCAAATGACGGCTTCTCTAGCCAAGCGCAAATCTTCAAAAGAGCAGATATGTCGTGACGCTTCTCCGAGGTGGTATAGTCTTCCATGTCCTCTTTGATCCAGCCCTTTGTTCCCCGACTTGTTCCCAACTTCTTGCCGATTTCAAGCGAAAAGCCAAAATCAATCAGAACCGGCATACCAGCTTCGTTAACTAAAATATTTCCGGGGTTAAGGTCGTTATGAACCCATCCAAGCGAGTGTAAATGATGGATGGCTGCCTCGAGGGTTTTCATGAAAAGTCCCGTATCAATCGTCCCAGCTCCATTTTTTAACATACTCTGTCAAATCGTAGGGGTAGCGGTCGAGGACGAGGCCAGTGATACGGCCTCGTCGCACCCCGCAGCCATGGAATGTGACTATGTTAGGGTGCGGACTTTGAGAGATCACTTGCATAGTTCGAGCCTCCTGCATCAAACCCTTAGAAAGGAGACTCAGGACACCGTGTTCTTTGAACACATTATACATTGATAGATTTGGTCGTTTGATGTAAATGTTATCTGGAAGATTTTCCGGTGCCTGTGTTAAGTTCACGCCAGCGGATGTGAGTTGCCGGAAAGAGATCTCATGCTGGGGCATCGCCAGCTGGCCGTAGTAAACGACATCATCGTCGACGGCAGCGAACATTGTGTAGCGAAATGCATTAGTTTCTGTGTCAGCTTCCTCGGACACCATAACCAAGTCTTCCCAACTCGTAATGCGTGGCGCCATGTAGATGAGTGTAGTTCTGTGTGAGGACAGGGAATAGACAGGATTTCAACTCGAGTTTGGGGGACCAGAAAGGGTTTGGAGGTCACAGAGATAGGTAAAGATGCCGATCTGTTGGGCCTGTTACCCCACCAACCCAGGTAATCTACTAGCAGACAAGGCAACTCCTCGGGTATTAGGGATGAGAAGCAAGACAGCGAACTAAATGGCTTCAGTCTGTACTATTAGTTCATTTAGGCAAGCCTTGCAATCCGTTGCGAAAGCAGCAGGCAGGTAAGGTTGCGGTTTACTAGTAAATCTGGTGAAATGATCAGTCGTTCTGGATCACATATTGCATGGAAAATCCAAGATGCATGAATATAAGCGTGTCAGTCCCTTTTACGTCTCATTGTTAGATCAGCTATCTCGGGAACATAGTGTTAACAGGTAGTAGCGTTGGTAATGTTTGGTGGAGACTTTCACACATGGTAACAGTGGGCGAAGCTTTTTATCCAGTATCGTTTCACTTCCAACTGATCTTCTCGATAACACCGGATTTGACGTGTCTTCTTATTTTTGGCCCGAGCCGTTCAATATGCAGAAGCCGCTGAGATATATGCAGGCAGCAATCCAGCATGGTGGACCTCCGCTGTCAAGCGTTAGCTCCAGCGGCGCGATGACTGGTGATCGGCGCTCATCCAAGAGGCGCACTGTACTGCGTGCAATTGCTGCTGTCAGAAGTAAATCAGGGTAGATTTGCCCTGATCCACTCGTTACTTTCGGATCAGATGCCGATTCGTAAGCTCTTGAAACCATTCTGCGCTCGCTGTAGCGAAACCAACGATATATGCGAGCACATATCAACAAGTAGGGATGAGACACAAGGAGTGGCCCCAAAGCGTCAAGTCAAGCAACTTCAGAGAGACCTTAACGAACACGCAAGTGTTCTTGAACATATCCGGTCCGTACCCGAGGTCGAAGCCATCGCAATTGTTCGTCGATTGAGTTTTGTTCCAAATGTTTCAGCGGTCTTCCCCTCGATAAGAAACACTATTCCATACCCTCTCAGCGATTATCTGACTTCAAACCATCCGCGCCGTACTTCCTCCCATAGCGTCTGAAGTTGAGTCTGGATTGGTCGCATAACATAGCAAAGTTCATCCAGAATGAATGCCTACAGATCTTGCATCAATGGACTTGAACAAAATCTTTCGGGCTGACTTTGGTCGTTGATCTCCATGGATTTTTTCGTTGTCCCGATTCGACGCACAATTATTGCTGGGGACTGCTGTTCCATACCGAATCGCTCGGTCCTGAACTACCAACTATTCCATGATGTCATCTCCGCGTCAAACTTTGCTAGCCAAGGCAACCTCTCCGATGATCGAGCTATTCAAGTCTCGAGATTGTTGCGACAGTCGCCCAACTAGTCTCATAATCGATTTTTGGGTTATGCTCCAGTCAGCAACAAATTGGCAGCCAGCGCGATCTCGCTTATGAGCACAGTAGTCTGGGATTCCTTGACACAGATCTCTTCTTGGCCGACCTGGTGGATCACAGTGTACGACATTCCCCTTCTTTCCTTCCTAACTCCTTAGTCTGCTTAGCATTGGTAAGCCCGGCCACATCTGCTTGTCTTGAGTCTCTCATTCCGCATTAGTAATGCTACGCCGGCGTCGGCTCAAGCGCTTCCGCTCTCGGTCTCATTTGCCTTGAGGAAGCACGTAGGCTGTGGCAAGCAGACCGCTGCCTAATCTCTCCCACGACTCGCTGCAATGACGAAACTTTGCGCTACTAGCACATGGGTAGAAGATGAACAGCTTGCGCTCGAGCTTCTTCTAGACGTTCGTCGCATAGCGAGGCAGATGGAACTTGTCGGACTTGCACATTCGAGGAAAATCATTGAAATTTTAGATCGAGATCTGAGAGCATCAGAGTCATGGTTTGCATGACTTGGTGTTCGTACTGCTGGCTGAGATAAGTGATCGCCAAATCTTTGTTCCGAATATGTCGAGACGTTTTAGTTTGCGATGATGCAACATGATCAGATGAGTATCCAACTGCTTATTGTAATTGCACATTTTAGAAACGCAAAAATTCGATCGCTAAACTATGATATAAGTTTTATTCACGCTCAACATCAATAGCCTCCGTGCAAGGTTTTGTCATGACAATCTCAATTAAATTCCTTCCAGCGCCTCGCATACCAAGCCAATGGAGCGACCCTCAAGCTCCCGACCTCTATACCATACTGGTCAGCTCATCTCCTGCCTCTATACATATGCCGTACATTCACAGCTATACGACAGTCACTGGAGCATCGTGTAGGAAAATTAGGCTCTACTCTATCCGAGAAGTGAGTGATCTTTGAACAGCAATCGCGTTTGTGTTCGCGGGAGTAAAACTAGAAACTTTTATTCCGGGCAAATACACTGGACAATGGTATGATGCAGAGTGAAGGCAGCCCAAGCCACGTTTTGACTTTTCAGTAAGCACCTATGCATCTCGTGTAATGAGTAAGTGCATACTCATTTCTCACAAGCGGACTAAATTCGTTCGACGTCCTAAATATATTCCGTCCCTTTCTTTCTCAAGCCAAGGATCAGTTTTACTTAATATAGCCAACGTAAAGTATGCGTCACCAGTCGTGGCTTGTGATTGGTTCGAGAAGAGCTCCTATGACGTCAAAGCCTTGTCACAGATGCTGTGCATCTTGCGTGCACCCAAGAATCTTAGGCTTTGACAGCTCCGTAGCAATCCACATTCAAGGATCCAAGCTGGTGTAAGATTGAAGATGTCTCAACGGTCCGTGGCCGGCGGAAACGCGCACTTGCGTCAGCTATTGCCTGCAGCATCCTCGCCACGGACCGAACAGTTGTCATTAAAGAGGCCAAGATATTGTTCAAGGGTCACTGCCGTAAAAGCAGCTTGCAAAACTTGCCGCAAGCAGAAAGCCAAGGTAACTGTTGACAATGAGGATATGCAGTGGACGTGATCGTCAAGTCTGACTCCTACGCTAGTGCTCCGGCGAAAGGCCCGCATGTCGTCGTTGTGTCGAACGGCGAACCGAATGCCAATATACCACTCAACCAGGAGAGACCGAATCGCAAGCAGCAAAGCGAAAGCAGACTGTGTTGCAGGAATACGCTACGGTTCATGAGGAGATGTTAGAGCTCTTGAAGAATTTGCCTGACCAAGAGGCTCAGAATATTTTACAAAGAATAAGATCCGGAACTGACATCACAACCATTCTGAATCAGGTCCGGGCAGGGAGCATCTTGTTGCAAATGAAGGTAACGCCTGAAACTCGGCTTCGATATGAACTTCCATATCAACCGAAAATGCCTGAGGATTTACTCCGAAACAATCCCTACCTAGATTCGATGATCTACGAAGCAGCATCGCTCTACTCTGCCAAAGACAGGCCCAATATGTCAACGAAGAATTTCTTTTGCCAGGTTGCCGGTTCAAACTTGCACGTTGATTCAAGTCTCTACTTGAAGCCGTCTCATGCAGCACAAGTTGTTGACCCTCGTTTGTCCGATGTACAGGTATCATGGTGGACCACGGTTTGCGATGACGATGTGCTCATGCGAGATCTTCTTGGAGTGTGGCTGCGTTGTGAATATCACTTCACTGCTGCAATCCAGAAAGATCTCTTTCTAGAGGACATGGCAGCACATCAAGGCGACTTCTGCTCATCGCTGCTTGTCAATGCCGTTCTTGCCTATTGCTGCGTACATCCATGACAAACTTCTTTAAATATGCCTGTCTAATCCAAGCTTAGGTCTGTTATCCGCAATTCTCAAATCGTGTCGAGTACTGGAATCCCAGTACGCTTTTATATCGCTTTGTTGCCGAGGCAAAACGGCTCTGGGAGCTGGAAGCAACTCAACCAAGGATCACTACTATACAAGCCGGAATACTGTTCAATGTCTTTTACAACCTTTGTGGTTTAGATGAGATAGGACAAGTGTATAGGATCCATGCTATCGCCCTGGCTAAGAAGCTTCGTCTTTTTCACGCCACCAAAGACGGAGCTGATAGGATGCGGAACGGCATGGCATTTACTGCATGGGCCTTATTCAACTGGGAAACGTTAGGATGCCCTTTCCATCGTCCGAGCGCGGGCTGATCATCTTGGACTTGTCGGCTTCTCTTTTATGTTCTCTCCTCTGCTCACAGAGCCTCCAGATTGGCCGCTGCCTGATCCGTCAGAACATTCAAAATGGTATGGCGAAATATGGCTCAAGTATCCACTGAGCCATAGCCTTTCACCGTCGTACTTTGGTCACGTATTCAAAGAGAGATCCCAATTTCGGGTCATTATGAATGAATTTTGCCAGACAGCATGGTCGAAAGACTCAAGGGTAACTCTTCACATAGCTAACAAGCTTTATTCGCGACTTAGAAGCTGGTTTGAGCACTTGCCAGCAAAGCTCTCGCCAAAGACTATTGTACTTCCCGGGCATTTACAACTTCAGTAAGCTCTCCGGAAATCTGTAATATCCTAAATCCAGGCAAATCGTAACACCAGCTTCTCATATTTACTGAATGGTATTAACATCAATGTATGACAGTATGTATTACCATCACCTCATACTGTCCATATACGAACCGTTACTCGATACAAAATCGAGTCAAGGTGCTGGGTGTCCAGCTCCACAACACGTCGTGACCTATGCCAAGAAGCATCTCCAAACCCTAGTCCGGCTCTACTATCTCCGCCATGGATTCGAGGCCATGGATCTTTTCATCGTGATTCCGCTCATGGTCGTCGGTAGCGATGCCATCGATGCCATGTACCAACAAACAAATGCAGATGACCTCGAAACCTTGCGGTCCACACTTTTTCTGGTCGCGAAGGGGTTATATGATCAGCGTCGGAATCATTATTTAGCTCAAGCGCTGTACCGGGTCATGCGGGGGCGCATGCGCCCCCGCGAAGTTGAGCTGTTAAAGCACTCCATGAAACTGGATGGACAGGAGCCGGAGGAGAAACGGAAAATGGTGCAAGCGGTACGCAGCAGCTGGCCGGTGAGCGTAGTCAAGAAGATGAATGACCTGGGCTCGCATGTTTTGACCAATCTCGTTGACAACTATGCTCATCTGAACATTGAAGCAAAGCCAGAGACAATGGAAGACTAAAGTCATCATGAATGTATACAGATGGCAGCGAATTCCACGTCTCTTGGTCACGGTCGCCGATTTGAACCGTTAAAACGACTTATGAGATCGTGATGTTGCAGCATCGTCCGTCTCAGAGTTTTGCTCATTCCGATTTTTTACAGTGACAGCCAAATTCACTGGTCTTCACGACCTATTAGTACTAGCGCAAACACTGGGCACTGCAGGCGATATCCAGGCTTTGATCAAGGATCCGAGTACAGATTCGAATGCTAGTTTTCAAATGTACAGTAAGCTCTGATGCTATGTCGAGGTCAGGAGAAGGAGCGCGGGCAGCTGTCAGTGGCACCAATAAAAATTGTTCAAGTATGAATAGAATCTTACTGATTGAGAACAGTAGTTGAGACAAGAGGGAGCTTCTCGTACAGTTTCCGTAGCTGCTAGGGGGAAGCGAACCACTGGAAGCCAAACTTAAGTGGTACAGTTTATCAAGCGGAGAATAGCACGAATCACCGTTCTGAATTGGTTTCATGGATCAGTCAAAGGAGAACATGCGCCTGAGGCTGGGTCTTCTGGCGGCACTGCTGAGGGCTTAAACCTGTAGCTTTCCGTGTTTGGTTATTTCTGGCAGCCCAGCGGCTGAAGACTTCAGGCTTCTTCTGATCGACCCTCTGAGGGATCTTGCGCTGCGATACGTCATGGTCGCAGGTCAAATGCTTTGTAGCCGTGGCAAAGCATGGGATTTTAGATAGTGTGCAGTAGGCAGCTACTCGGAACGGACGCAAACCGGAATTCCAATCCTGTGCTTCAGGATTGTTGATCCGTGACAGATGCGTGAGACCGATCTCAGAAAGCAGTCCTTAACCGAGTTTCTAGAGAGGTCAGCGAAGAAGCACTAGATGAGAAGAGGCATGGGAGTGTCCATCGACCCCCAAAGATGCACCGCCCATCCGACCTAATTCTCGATCTGCGCTTCGTTCAACAGGGATGTTCAGCATGATCAGAACGTTTTGTGTATTGATAAGGTGAATGCTGCTGAGAGATCAAGCCGTTTGGGTGGAGTGCGCCGATGCAGACCGTCGCAACGCCTCCCTGGTCGATATTCGTGCAATACCTCAGCTGAGGAAGTTATTCTTCATGCCACGCGATTTTGGCCTCCACTGCCTTGCACTTGTTGCCTTCTGAAAGTGTATGAGATGGCAAGCCTTATCACGTGATCTATTAGCGTACGTGTATATTAGCCGCTCGCTTCCGTAACTCAATCCACAAGCTTTCACCAACTTCATGTTCTGTCACTTTCTGCGCCATACTCGCATTTGCGCGAATTGTCAAAGCAACCACACCATACTATTTCAAGATGAAGCGTATCCAATATGTTAAATTGCTATAGATTTACCAACTAGCTCTAAGCCCGCATAGTCTTCGTCACGTCTCGACGTTTCACATACTTCCAAGTAAAAGTATAGTATTTTCAATTTACGAGGTCCATTTATACTTTGAGTCAGTGAAGGTCTCAAGTATAGCTTATCGTGCTACTAGTAGTGCTAACAGTACTAATTGTTAAAGTGGGAATCAAGAAGAGTACAAACCCACTGGGTATTAAGGCCTAGGCAGCTGGCTTTTGACCTACCATAGGTACATAGGTGTAAACAAGCCTTTCTTTCCGCCATCAATGATAGAATCTACTGCGCCAATGAACTCCTCAATCATCTTTAATGTTCCCTTCGGCGCATATCTCACTGTCTCGAGGAATCTTACAATGAGCTTCAGGTGGATCCTTTCACATTTTTTATTCCTAATGACCAAAAGCCAGTCTTTGAAGCCTTTCGCCGATTTGGTGTCTCCAACGATAGCACACCGCCAAGGTAGTATGTCTTGCCTTAGGGCAAGGTCATCCGTTACAAGCAACTCAAAACCGGCATTTCGCATCGCTGCACAAGCCGCTGCTTGAGTTTGTAGCGAGGAAATGCCGTTGCCACGCTTAATGCCGGAGCGGATCGCTTGGTGCGAAGAGTTGGAGGAAATGAATCTGTCAGTTAGTACCCACTCGAACACACCGAATATGGCACCAGGTTTGAGCACTCGACAAACTTGGGCGTAGACGACCTCCAGAGACAGGGCATGAACTGTCGCTTCTATCGCGAAAGCTGCGTCAAAGCTGCCCTAGGCGAAGGGAATGTCCTTGAAGATCCTACTTGGATACCATCTCACAGACAATAGGCATCGGACTCACCAAGAAATCACCCTTCATAAATTTTACTATCTTCTCCATGCCTTCCGCCTTTGCCATCTCTGTCGCTTTCGGTACTTGGTAGCCATTGTTGTTCAAGCCTACGATGTGGCAACCTGTAAAGGTCGCGAGCCCTTTGGCGGGACCTCCCACACCGCAGCCGACATCAAGTACCCGCATTCCTGAGCATAGGCTCATCATATGAGCGAGATAATGCTCGTGCCTTGCAGTAGCGTTCTCCTATTCTCCGGTCCTCGTGGATATCGGCACATGTGCAAGGACTGGCCTCAAGCTTCAAGATAGAGGTCTGTCGCAGCGTCGTCATAGCTGTTGTGTCATCTTGTCAGTAAGATAGAGATAAATAGCAGATGTGTACTTCACGACGTACTCATTCACAAACTCAGTATGATTCTTCTCCCAGATATCTCTGGCTTCATTATTGTCTGCCAAAGCCTTCCCATCCTGCTTCCAGTGACATGAGTAGTCTGTCATTTCTTTTTGACTTTTGCTTCTGCCAGCAGCCGTCGTCAGGGGAGCTATTATTGGAGACAACCAGCATAGGTTAGGGTTAATCGAAAGCGGAGAAAAGGCGTTAGTATACGTTTTAGAGAAGCTACACGATTCTGCAATCTTGCTTGTTCGTGTTGGAGGTGAGGTCCCGTGTGTGGAGATTACCACAGAACTACGTGGTGAGCGTACCTAGTGTTTCTGGGCAGTAGCATTTGGTGGTGGTGTCTGTGATATCACATGCTTAGCGTGCTCCGTACTTACTTTACTTCGGCGGTAGTCCTCAGACCTGGCTTCATACTTTACATACAAACTCAATGGGATTCGTTCATACACTTCAACACCTAGCTCAATTAGCAGTCTCCAGAACTCAGACTCTTACAACCAACTCCACGTACACTTTGGTTCATGTTTCAAAAGCTCGCACTTAGCAGCGTGGCACGGCGTACAGCTGAAATTCCACCGTATATACACCAATCTCACATTGTATATTACGAAAAAAAGGCGATCTGCAGAGTAAAGGTCATTGCATATGATCACCCACACCCGGAGAAAGGCGCGCTGCGCAACGTTGTCCACTTAACATTATTGTTTCACAGTCAGCTAAGGTTAAGTATCTAAGGTACCTAGTATTTAAGCCTCGAACGCCTCCAAGGACTTAGGGTAACCCGCCACACACGGGCGACAAAAGAACCCGCACACACAAATCTGGATTCTAGCATAGTCTTTTCTCCAGTTGATATCAAAGTTTATTTTTTAAAACTTCTTAGACTAATAAATTTTGATCCAAATTTTTTTATATATTAAACACTATGAACAAGATATCCGTGGTTGAAGTGTTATTGAATTAAGTTAAAATAAATCTGCTGGTACGGCTGCTTTAGTCTGGTGAGGCGCCCGCGTGCCCGGCTGCAATTTAGCGCTCGCTAGACCTCGCATGCGTACTCGTGCCAGTCTCAAGCCTTTCGAACTCTACATCATTCGAGCCTCCCAAATCGTCAAGGGAGAGCAAGCCTCCGGCCAGAATTTCATTTGAGTTGGACTTCATTTACTGCGACCGACTTCGAAAACTGTTGATGAATGTCAAGATTCCCCCGGGCTTTGACTCATCCAATTTTGCTCATGGTGATGGAGCACAATCAAAGCAGGTAAATTATACTGGCTAAGTTGGACTAAGGAGACAGGAAGTAGCCAGCAGGGTGAACCTCTATAGATACATATTCTGGAGGTTCTCTGGCAGCTGAACAGTAACATCACCTGACCACGCGCACGGTAGTCCAGCAGCTATGAGAGTATTCTCAGCAGCTGTGATAATATCAACAGGTAAAAAGGCAACGCAGCTTGCAGCACCTGATGTTCGGCAGATACAGCTCACCATACGTTGTGTGCGTTCTCACATGGCAAATGACTCGCGCGCTTTTCCACAGATGATCGAAGGTCGGTATATCCCCTGACCCAAGCTCTCATACCTTGAAGTCGGCTGCAGATTTTCTCAGGGCATTGGATAAGATTGCTATGGGCATCTGTGTCGTGAAAGCAAGCTTGCACTTCCTGCTTACTGTTGTATATTGGTGGTAGTGGCATTGGTAGTATGTGATAATGTATTTGCTTATTCGGCTAGCCTACTAGATCTGCTCCATCGCTCTGTACATAGAATTTTTCGTCTTTTTCAGACTTAGACTTTCATAATTGTATGTTTCTGGTTTATGTTTTAATAAATTATAAGTTCGACTGTTGCCATAATTTTTTAAACTTATTCTATGATTTCTGAATTTCTTACTTAATTGTCTAATACGCACCACTTGCTTGTCGTCTTCACGTTTGCGTTGCAAGATACAGTAAGCCACGCGACAGATACAGTGTTAAAGTATTGCTGACATTGCGTAAAACTAGGTGAATAAGACACTAAGGATGTTAGAACTAGACCGAACATCCAGCTTCAAAAATCCGCACGCTCTTGTCTTTGTACGTACAACTTTCTACTGGAACCAAGTCATCGTAGACTGAGACAAAGATTAGATCCGTTTGCAATGTTCTTAAAAGTGAATAGCGACTAATCAATAGAGAAATCCAATAACCTAAACTCAGGACTCGTCCAACCCAGTCCTATATCCGATCTATCTGATAACCATGTAAAAATAGCTTCTGTTGGCAAAACTCTGTAAGACTCGGTAGCTTGCTCCTAAGTAGTTCCCTGATGTCGAAACTTGATGGAAACATAACTGCGGACTGTATGGTTCGCCTATTTTCTATCCTGTTTAGGTCCTGACTCATTCTGCCTTGTCTTCAGCAACCATAGCAAACACTTTCTCCGAGTCCTTCAGGCCAAACGCCCACACGCCGTCTTCGTATCCTTTTCTTTGGCTCACCTGTACTTCAACGTTATGATCGGGTGTCATGATCACAGATGCCATATTAGTGTTCAGCGTTGTTGGTAATGACCATTCTCCGGCGCAAGGAATCATTTCATATCTCATTACGAACATGGTTACAATTGCCAACACTTCATTTGTTGCAAAGTGCCGACCAGGGCAAAGCGTTGTGCCACCTCCAAATGCCCGAAATGCGGCGGGGTTTGGTCCCTTTCCAGGTTTGGAATGGTTTTCCCTGAGAAAGCGCCTTGGACTGAACTCTTCAACATCATCACCCCATATCGAGGAACTAGTATGAATGACACGACTTGGCATCTGGATCATATTGTCCTTTTTCAAAAGCCACTTATCTTGCAAGACCGTATCCTCCATGACCTGTCGTATAGATGTACCCATTGATCTGAATCGTAAGACTTCTTGAAATGTCGAAGTCAGCAGCGGACAGTTCTGCTTAAGACCAGTTATATCTAAGCTGCGGACCAGGCCATTGTTTGTTGAAACGCTCATGATTGGTCCCACCTCGGCGCGAATGTCTGAGAGAAGATCTGGATCAGAATAAACCAGAAAGATCATCCAAAAGGCGGCAGGAGCTGTGTTGACAAGAACTGCAAGTGCCCCTCCGACCTCATACGATGCAAAGTCTTCTATCGTGAGACCGTTACCGAGCGCTACTTCTAAACGGCCGTTTATAAGGACTGATGCCTGCTCGTGACCTTTGGATTGGAAGTATTCGACGAAAGCTTTCGCAACTTTTGCTCGTGCATTGATGCCTTTTCGTGCCGTAATGGAAGGTAACACCCCAACTAGAATGGAAATAAGCTCGCTCTCAAAATCCCTGGAGAAAGAGTCAATGGTGAGCTATCTTACATCCGGAAAAGGGTATCTCAGACCAGAAGGCGTTCAATATATCAGGGTCTTTGAAGGGATTCGAAGGACCATAGACTGAGTTGGTCGTGGCAAGGGTCACCGCATGACGAAGCCACTCAGCCAGCCCTACTTTGACTCCATCTTTTCCCGAAGGTACGAGTTCGTCAAGAGATTTTGCGATGTTCTGAATCATGACCCGATTCATCGCATCAAGACCAGGACCTGGAGCAAGCGCGGCCCGCATTTTGGCATATGATTCCATAGATAGGCCCCAGTCCCCTTCGTCGCCATTGACATTCTGGTCAAGAATCTTCCGAGCCTTGGGACTTGCTCCGCAAATGCGATTTGCAAACTTGGCTTCAATAGGCGGGAAGGCGAGAGTTCTGGGATGTTTTTGAACGGCCTGAATAAGTTCGGTTGTAGTGACGATGTACATTCTCTGGCCAGGCATGGACATGGTAAAAATGTCGTAAGCTGCCTTGTGGCTACCAAGGCACATCAGCGTAGATTCTGGTAGAAGTTCTGAATGTGGATAGCAAATTTGTCAAGAAGTAGACACAGAGATGGAAAGGCGCTAAAGAGAATTGAGCGGGCGAAGAGCCTACCTCAACTGAACGTAATAATTGAATTTGCTTTGCATGATTCCGATAATGTGCCCAACATAGGGGATACTGCTTGATACAAACGGAGGCTCTTGTGGTACACTCATATCGATCCTTTCGCAGACTGTTGGTAGAAGGATTTGTGTGTGATGAGATTCGCTGTAGCTCGTCCTGAGGTCGTCAGACAGCCTTTGGAAGACAAGAGCAACGATGAAAGACTACAATAGGTGCAGTGAGCTCAGATCAGACAGCGTCACGTGGCTGAGCCACATTTTCCGTGACCAACGCACAAGGCGATCGCAGGCAGCGAGGTATCTGAGTTGTGACTTTCTCTACCGCGTAATCTGTAGTCGATGTTGCCCGAGCATGCGGCGCTAGAACGGACCCAACAAAACAAGCAGATGATCGACATAATACGTTCAGCAGCTATTTTTGCGTCATTGAAGCCCGACTGACAAATGTTCAGGTCACGGGACGGATGTAGCTTGCGAGTACTCCACCACTCACTGCTGGCTACCTCAGGGTAGGATAATGCCCCACTGAGGCCCCAGTATTCTAGCTGTCGGGCATCAGTCAATTCAACGGATCGGGCTTAATGAGACGGCAGCCTCTCCGCATTCCGCAAATCAGAGCTTAAATGAAGACATGGTTGCAACATCCGATCGGATCCTGCTCTATCCGCGCTGGAAAATCTGTTCATATCTGCAGGTGGATACTCAAATGACGTCAGCCCCCTCCTCCATTGAGTTTGCTTGCCATTTGGAAATTGGGTTTCAATATTACATGTATACTTTACGATAGAGCTGCCTGTACTCGGCAACCTTATGTACTACCTCTTCTCTCGCGTAGGCGGTCAGAGTGATTGTCAATATGTTGCAGACTGCCTCGAGCTACAAGCACAATACAACCGTAAGGCAATAACGTCTATTCTATTTCGATGTAGTTGAGCATGGATTATCATCGATTGCAAAATTTCAATCTTGTTCTTGGTTGGTCTATCATTTGAAATTGGAGCACATCAGTTCAGTCAGGCAAATATTCCCAGCCTCCCCCGCTGCGACCGAGACAAGAGGGAACAAAACAAAGCAGTTCACGCGACGTTGCACCCACTAAGCCGTCCAGTCGACTTTACCCTCAGTCCGCATATGCCGGCGGCCAGTCACGACCGTCGTACATTGTCTTCGAGAGATATACGTCAAAATCTTTTTGGTGAAATATTCCGTAACAGATACTGGTCCACGGTCTGTATGGATTGGCAATAGTGACGTCGAAATGTCGAAAGAGCTAAACGTTCCGTAAGTAAATCATTGCCGGGACTTGCGTTTGGAAAAGTAAGTACCTCGAATATTACTTTGATCATCTCCATCCTCGCCATCGACGCGCCCAGACACTTGGTTGATCCGTGGCCAAAGATTAACTCCAATGTTTGCTGCATCGCTTTCAGTTGCGTTGCATCTACAGCATCTTTTGCCAACCATCTTTCGGGTCGGAAGACGTCTGGATCATGACCATAGACATGGTCGAGCTGTGTTGCCCAAGTGTTGAAGCCAATAAAAGCGCCTCCAGGTACACGATATCCTAGGATAATGTCTCCTTCCGTTGGAACTTCGCGCTCGCGCAGTTGACTAAGTGGTGGATATTTTCGCAGCCCCTCATTAACACAGGCCTGTAAATACGATAATTGCTTGGCTTCTCTATTTTGAATTGGATATGAAGCCAGATTCTGCACCGTAGCCATGCGGATTTCGGCTCTCAACTTCTCGTAAACCATAGGATTGAGGATGATTGCCAAGATAGTACTTTGTATGGAAGTTGAAGTCGTTTCAGATCCGGCAGCCCTTTGCGGTTAGTTTGCAATACACCTGAGGAGCTTTGCTGCTTACAGCGTGATAGCTATTTCTTGCTCTATCTCGTCTTCCGCAGCACCGCTCTGGAGGAAGACACTAAGCAGATCATGAAAACCTTCTGCTTTGACACCTTTTGGGTTTTCCACGGCATTATGAATAATCTGAGTCTGCATGAGTGTGTTATTCTCCGTAGTTTCACGACACTTACGCCTAGTATCTTGCCAACACCAGATGCATCAGTCCTTCTAGGAATAAATGCCGACCCAATCCAAGGAATACTAGCAAGAAATGAAAACACATAATTAAGTTCAAGCAAGATGGATGAATATTGCATGACTCTGTTGCCTTGCTCGATCGTGGCCAGGAAGTTGTACACGTCAGTATCTTGGGCGACGCAGCCGAGCTCAACTCCTAAACAGATTTTCGATATTATGTCTACAGTTAGAAAGCTGACTCGTTTCCCAATGTCGAGAGGCTTTGGTAAGCCTTTCTCGCCTACCGAGATGTTCTCCAAACGTTGAAGCCAATTTGCAAGCATCCCATCAATGACTGGTTCAATAGCACCTAGTGACTTTTGCGTAAACTAAACAAAGTTATCCCAAATTCGAGGACATTCAAGAAATTATTTGTACTCACTCGTGCCGCGAGCTTGGATCTGATTTGCCCGTGACGCAACTCGTCCCTCTCTGATACAATATTTGAGTAATGTGGATCAATTTTAAGTGAGTCGAACCACGGTCCCCGGTTGTACCCTGAGTGTGCCGCTAGGATCCTTCTTGTGGTCTCTGGATCGCTTATGAGGAGATGTTTCGGACCGATCCGTGCGAGTTGCCCTGGGCAAATAAGCTCAGAGTGAGTCATCGTATTATGACGGGAGCTTTAGCTACCATAACGTTTGTTCACATCTACAAAGATTTCTGCAGCTTTTCCGGATGCCAGCGTTTTCACAATCCAGAATCTGGACCACGCTGCCCATCTTGGCCCGGGAATAGATGACAAACCGGACCCTTGGCGATGTAAGAGCATAGACCAAAATATTACTTTGCAAATAATAGCAAGGAGTAGGGCTGGGATGTAGAGCAACAGCGTTCCAAGGTGACCCACGGTGATCCCCATTGAGAGAGTCGTCATCTTTACCTCCTGCAATGCGTGTATGGCTCTTTAACGTGGTAGCCTCTTTTATATACTGTCGAGCCACTAAGGATCAGGATGCCTTCTCAAAAACACGCCAACGAGTATATTTTATCAGATAGTCATCGTCTGATTGCTTCCGTATATTTGGTCCCCCAGTTTCGGCAAGGCAGTCATCAAATCTTTCTTATTGCCGCCTAAGTTGCAATCAGCATCAGCCCTGGGACAACCCGTCGAAGAGGCAGAAGTTGGAACAATTGCTGCCTACGATGCAGCTTATGCGGCGAGAAACGAATCAAATGTTAGACACGGCCTTTCATGCAGAACTACACGAAGTTTGCGGTTGGTTATCTGCAACTAGAAACTTACTTGCCTTATCATTTACGTCCACGATGGGGCTGGTCAGACCACATCAGCCAATGACATCCTAGCCACTCCAGCCGTATCGCTAATTATAGAAATCGTATAATACAGTGTGAGGTCGTTCCATGTCCAGCTCCGCTCTCACAATTTCAGGCATGAAAGGCTTTCGGAAGCATTCGGAGTATCCGACAAGGTCAGCATCATTGCCCCACCAACCCTCGGTGGGAATAATTATGTCCTCTTGATTGGTCCCATATATACTGCTACACAACATGCGAGAACAGTCGAGGCGCGTAAGTGATGAGCTGAAAGTTGAGCGACCTGTCAACCTGCACTATTAAGGCGTAAACTCTTTCAGCTGGTGATGCCCCATAACCAAGTGAAAGGCAAGTTCTGTCTCGCACTCAGGCACGGTTATATTTCTTTCCTTTGGTACACCGAGATCGAGGCAAGGAAGAGGTTGGCGAGTGTTACACAGTCCACGGAATATTTTATAAAAGGAGCCGAAACTTTTGTCCTTACATATTGCAAAAGCGACGATATTCTCTCCTCAGGCTAGCAAGATGGCGGACGCTTTGGCTGCCGAAATGAACCAGCCACTAAGCCCACCACCACCAGGCCAGAAGTCTGATTTAAGTAGCTACGCGCCTAGTCGAATATATCAGTTTCGAGTTGTCGCAGGAGTGTCTTTATGCTTGATTCTGATCTTTGCAACCTCAAGATTCATAGCAAAATGGAGAATAGTAAAAAGAAAGACGTGGGACGATGGTATGTGGAACTCGAGATATACTTTCCGCGTATTAGTGATCCACACGCTGATAAAATTATTTAGTGACCTGTCTGCTAGGAGCGGTACGAAGTTCAAACGCTAACATCGAGCACCGATCAATTAATTAACGAGTCGTGGTCAGGTTGGTGCAATAAGTTACACCTGTATTACACTTGGCGGTAAAGAGACATCTTTGAGTATCAGCACTTTCTTATCGATAACATTTTGTAGCGACTACTGGAAGAGTTTTCGGGTACCATCAGTGGGATATCACGATTGCGGACTTTACAACGGCTCACGCGAAGTCCCGCTTAGTGGTATGTAGATACTGGTCAATATTCGACTTTGGAAAGATTCATCGATTAACAATGGAGTAGCTCCTGCTCATCTCGGAATGTACGGTAGGACCGATATTCTGGCTTATCAAGCTATCGTTGTTCGTCCTTTACATGGAAGTTTTCCGTCCTCTCAGATGGCTACGTATTGCTTGCACTTTCGGTATCGTAGTTGCTGGTCTTTTCTACTTCGCTTCAATGATCGGCTTTATCGTGATGTGCGCGCCAAAACATGGCCAGACCGAGCTGGACTATTTAGCAGCCCTCGATACCCATACATGTCTTTATCGATCGAAGGCTCTGTCAATTACGATTGGTGCATTCAATGTGGCTATAGATATTTTCCTCATCATTTTACCACTACCAGCTGTTTGGCGATTGCATATGCCATTAAAAAAGAAGCTTGGAGTATCCGCTATGTTCTTTACAGGTTTCCTGTGAGCATATCCAAGTTCGATTGCAAGTATCATTGCTTCTAAGATGTGTTAACGATGACCAGGGCCTGTATTGCGAGTACACTCGGGCTTGCGTACCGAATCGTCGGCGCTGAAAACAATGATAACACATGGTCGACGATAAATCCCTGGATTACAACGTAAGCACGATTCATGTAATACTGCTTGCTTATGGAAGCTCACTACAGTTATTAGCGTTGTCGAAATGGCTGCCGGGGTTATGGTATGTTGCATGCCCACGATGGCTGCTATCTACAAAACCTTCTGCAAGGCGGTTCCAAAGTCGTCAGCGTATCCCTCTTCGCGTATTGGATATCATGAACGAGGCATGGGTACATCTGACAGCCAGCCCATAAACACCCATACCAAAAACGATAAAAATTGGAAAGCATGGTCAAGACTGAAAAATGTATCAAACGAATATTCGATCGATTGCCGGAATGATCTGCCGTTACAGAACACAAGTATTCAGAAGACGACGAGAATCACGCAAGAATCTGAGTTGCAAAGTTCCGCCTGATCGCTTGACCGTAGGTGTAGAGAGACAAGAGCCTAGATAGCGGTCTATAGTCTTCCTTCTCCCAGTAGCCTGCGTTTAATCGTAGTCATTCTACCCCAAACGACGATAGTCAATATGGAGATAGGGCTGGATTGAAATTTAATTTGGTTATTGATGGAGCGCAAACAAAGCAGTAAATTATACTAGCTAAGTTGAGCTGAAGAACAGGAAGCAGCAAGCAGGGCGATCCTGTATAAATACCTATTCTGGTGGTACATTCCACAGCTGTGGAATGTAAACAGGAATATAAACAGGTGAATAGGCGACGTGGCTTGTAACACCGTATATTGTGTGCTCTCTCAGTTATCACCGTAAGGCGGTTGCGTGCCGCTATTTCTTTGACCCAGTTGTTGCCGGCGAATGGGTATGTGCTGTTAGGGCAGGCAGTTACTACACAAGCACGTGATAGCCTGCTATTTCAGCAGCTTACCTTCACAACTTTACCTAGATAGCTCAACAACTCAGCATATTTGCGATTCACACTTGTGTCCTCTGTTCTCTGCGTCCTAATACAACATCTGGATGACAGAATCCAAGATTTCTTATGCCTCCGCAAGTGGCAACTTTTTCCATAGCCTTCCAAACAGTACATGAATCTTCGACATCTTTCAAGGGCTGTGACAAGAAGTACACATCGAGATAGTCGATTTTTAATTCAGAGCAGCTTCGAGAGATGCTAGTGAAGACTTGAAGGCGCAGGTCGTCTTCAACTTGATACGGCCAAGGGTCTCCTTGGGGAATTGGAGGAACGCATTTTGTCTTAGTGAGGAGACTGGATCGCTTGGGAGCAGAATCTTGATATAGAACAATAGTCAAAACAGTTCCATCTGCAGCTTTATCATGTATTTCACGCGAGTATGCGGTGTCGGTATCTCCATGTCCAGTTAAGAGGGCGGTCTCGATATCAATAGGAGCAGGGATGTCACGTATGTCTGTCCCATAAAGAGTTCTTAGTGCAGATCCTTCGTTGACAGGCATGAATATATCAATACTGTCCAATTTTTTCAACAGGAAGAAAAGCGCATACGCGAGCAATACTTCAAAGCTCGAAGGTTAGTTAGTCTGATTGCAAAATGGTCAAAGTAAGTGAGAATGCACACAACGTATGGTGAGCCGTATCTGCTGTATACTTGGTGTTTCAAGCCGCGTCGCCTGTTCACCTGTTGATGCTATCACAGCTTCTGGACCACCGTGCGCGTGGTCATGTGAAGTTACTGTTCAGCTGCCACAGAACCTTCAGAACATGTATTTACAGAGGTTCGCCCTGCTGGCTGCTTCCTGCTTCCTCATTTCAACTTAGCTAGTGTGGTTTACCTGCTTTGATTGTGCTCCACCAGTAAGCAAAGTCGAGCTACCTGATTGGGGTTGAAACTGCTGAGGTGAATCCAATAAGGTTTCCGCCGCGCTAAAGCACATCAAGTGAGTAGCGATGTTATGCTCTCATATTCTGTCGTTTTTTTCTAATTGACTGATTGACAACTTCACTAAAACTTAGATCGGGAAGAAATATTTAGGTAAGTTTTCCACTTAATTAACAGGAATGCTCGGCACATCCAACCATATCATGCACAGTCAGGGTTTGGCCTTTTTAGGGCCGCAAATACTTCAAAGACTAACCATAACGCGTCCGGAAACATTCCCCTCTTTTAGTCCAGTCTATCTCTCATCTGCGGAGACGAGTGAACCTAATGGGGTCAACCGCTCGATCAAGCCCGGGCGCCGGTCCTTCACACGTACCCGCCTGAAGGTCCCAGTCAAGTCCGTACACTTGTCCACTCAGATCCCTGACGAAAGAGAAGAGTAGCATCTGTAGCACCATGAAACCCTCCATCCCCTTTCGTACCAAATCATCACGAGAACGTGGCAAAAATGTCCAGACATCATAGTGATAATGCCTTAGTTTACAAGCCTGTTTCTCGAGTGAGTTGACTCGAAAACCGAGAAGCTCTGGATTTAGGCCAGAGTCTTGCTCTGTCGGGCTCAACTCGAAAATCTCGATCGTCAAAAGCAGACCCTCATTGACATACACACCAACGAAGTTGTCCAGTGGAGGAGTGATTGTATTTTGAACTCGAGAAAACACCCACTCCTCCACCAAGGCAGGCCAAATCAGACGCGCTGTCTGTGCGGCATGTAGTGCGTATTCTGTTAATGAAATCTTTGGCTTTGTGTGGAATAGCTCCTGAATGAGTGTTTGCGCGATCAAATCGGTCGGATCTCCTCGCGAAGGTGAAGAATTAGCCAGGGTAATTACCGCGCTACAAGTGTCTGGAAAAGTATAGAAGGAGGCGAGGAATCCTCCAAACTCGCCATAGTGGCATATGGTCAGTCGAGAACCACTGGACTGGGCGATTACGGGCGGATTCTGAAGCAGGGCAAAATTGGGTCCAATAGAGCCAAGCCACCTCGAGGGCAGTTCGTGCCGGAACCAGCCGAGTCCATAAGAATTTTCTCTAATACCGCCATCAAAAGTTATTGGCCGACGGGCACACCTAGTTATCTCTACGTCACGGAGAATGCTATAGGGTTCGTTGACAATGGAGTTGCCATCTAATGAGGAAATCGACCTCGACTCTGCAAGCATGACACTCTTTGCCCATGTCAGCATGTCGCGTACAGAACTGCGAATGAACCCGGACGCCCCTTGTACGCTCCCGTCCTCGAGCTCTGGGTCTTCGTGTGGTAACAGACTGCCGTCATCCATTACGGAATAGCCGACGGCGATATTACCATCGAATGGATAACCAGCAGCGTTCGTGCTTGTACGGCTGAGTTCCAGCGGATCGAAAATCTTCTCTTTCATCACTGACCCCGCACTTTTTCCACAAACTGCAGCTATGACCTCTCCGACGATACCAAGCATGAAGTTATTGTAGAGGAATTGGGAGCGAAAGTCGTATACGACAGGCAAATTGGCCGCTATATGTACCTGATCCGAGCCCTTATTGTAGAATTGATCGAAAAATCCACAAGCGGCGCGATCCAATGGAGCCAATCCAGTACCGTGCGAGCAGAGGTCCGCAAGAGTGGCGCGTTTACCAATTTCGGGGTCATGCGGCGTATGGAAGTGTGGAAGATATGTGGATATGGGCACCGTCCAAGACAATTTCCCTTCATGGACCAATATGTTGCATAGAGCGGTGACAAAGGATTTGGAACATGAAGCAATGCTATACACAGTGTCCGAAGTGGCAGTCAGACCTGTCTTGACATTGGCGTGACCTTCACTGTGGAGGAAAACAATTTTGCCATGGTGGAGAATCCCGCACGATACTGACGGTGTTCCAAACGACTCCCGAATTTGCGAAATCTCAGGCATTATTGCCCGTAGTCGATCCATATTCGGAGGCAGCCAGGTTGAAAGACGATTGCGAAGGGTAGTCTAACACTACATACTCCATTTTCGGATCGAAGACAGCGTGGTGTCTTGGATGACAAACTTGTACAACGTTTTACCACCTGACCATTACCACCGAAGATTTTGCCGAGCGCGGCAGTCAGCAGGCTGGGATTTTCTGACATACTTGATCATTGCATAATGTTATCTGCTCGTTCGTCCGGCATCCCACCCAGCCACGCAGGTCACCCAATCGATGTGAACAACCAATGGAGGGAGGCGAGCGGAGGCGAGGCTCTATGGTGCACAATAGAATAGGTTGAAACGGGCCAAAGTCGCGCTTGCCCTTCTTCGCAAGTCAGCTTTCATGAAACCTACTCGGTCGGCCTAGTTAGCTATGACTACATTTACTGAAACCCGCTCTCCGGCAACCATCTAGTACATTGCGTCTTCTGCGTACACGGTTGAGTTTCCTGCACTAGAGGATCCTTTTCGCCGTCAATCGGAGTCCAATTTGCACAAACATCATGAGTTGCACCCTGGGGCCCGAACGTTGTCCCCGGATCCGAGATTTTCGATGCTCTCTATGCGCAAGACAACAACCGATACAGGTATCATTTGTGATACTCCGTCGCCCTTGCCCCGTATATAGCTACTGACTTGATGCATATCGCGCCACTTGCTGAAGATTTTATTGGAAAGCTTGCTAGCCTAGTCAGAATGGAGCTGGAGTCCGGAATTGAAGCTGCGTTGAGTTCCGATACAGGCAAAGAAATCGAAAATGCAATTCAAGAGATATTGAACTCAACGAGAGTACAACAAAGTGACCAACTCTTCATTCGTCTTGGAGATACTTCTGCTAAGGACAGCTTTGCGCTCAATGTGCCTATCACGAAGCCCACCCCGCTCCTACCCAAAGGCGACATCGTCCTACATCACTTGTTGACCAGCGGAAGAACAGTTGGCCGTGTGCTAGCCCTGTCCGAGAAAGTTTGGCTTGAAGACTCCGGCGAAGCAATGATCATCCAAAAATGGTCCCTTGACATTGAACTTCGAAGGGAATTCAGACTGTTCTGCTATGATGGTTGAATCACCGCTATTAGTCAAGATGTTTGGTGGGAAAAGCTCGGATGGAGAGACCAGTATTCAGAAGGCTTCGTCGAAGCTGTAATTGAAGTATGGGAATCCGTGAGGCCGCATCTACCATTCAAAACCTGTACAATGGATGTCCTAATGACGCCACCATACAAGGAGCAACTCAAATGGAAGGCACAAGTCATCGAAATCAATGGCTTTTGAGCTCATAACACTGGGAGCGATCTGTTTCATTGGATGAACGATGCAGATGTCCTCCAGGGACGCGAACAAGGAATCGCCATACGTTTTGTTGATGATTGAGAGAACCAGGGCACGCGCTCAATACAAGAAGGAAACGGGCCTAATCACATAGCTTTGGAAGATTCTGAAACACACGAAGGGCAGGCCGAACAGGATTGACTTGCTTTGGAGAAGAAACTGAAGAGCCAGTATGGCAAGAAACCCAACAGTGCGGGCAGGTTATTGGTCCAATTAGTTATGACGTCCAGAAAAGTAGCAGTTGTGCATATGACTACCTTGCACGAAAGTTCATTTGATGACGAATGACCTCTGCTGGCCCAGGGTGAGATATCGGCCTGCTGTTGTGGCATGTAACCACTACCGACTCTAAAGAAACTTGGCGTGCACAGACAGATGAGCTAAACAGTGATGCCTCCATGAGATAAAAGCTTGAAGAAAAATCGGCATTTCAAATACAGTTTTTTGGAGGATGATGATGTGGTAGGAAAAACTTGAGCGAATAACGCAGATCAGCTTTGTCATAACCGGATTCGACAGCCCGGCTACCCCGGCGAGATGAAAGAAGACGCCTGTCTAGCCCTGTGAGGCGCCCGTCTCAAGGAACTAGAGCGACAACTTCTGAAAGTCTGCTTGCACCGCATCAGATTTCGAAGAAACCGCTGTGTCTTCCCCGGAGGTTGAAATCGCAATGCACTGCTCGCTCGTCGGTCCGTGACGCGAGCGTTGGAAATTTTCCTCAAAGGATCTTAAAGTCCGTACTGTGGAGTGGATGTCTTCTGCCATCATCTCCCGACAGTCGTTCCGCGCCAAGGCATGAGCTACTCGCACAATGTTCTTGATCTGCCGGCCATTGAGTTCTTCTTTGCCAATTTCGTTAAGAAACTTGTCAGTAAGCCACTGCGGTCGTTGACTCGATGTTCCTATTGAGATAAACGTCCTCCATAGCTGACATCGAAATTCTTGCGATGATGGCGCATACGCGATTGGCACATGGATCCGAGATTTAAAGGCGGGATCTATGACCTCGACCCGATTAGTTGTCAAGAACATCGTCCCCTCGAAATACTCCAGCGTGCGTAGCAAAACTGTTCACTTGTCAGTCAGCTTTTGATACTTCACAGGACATTGTATTATCTGAGACAAGTTCATTGCGCTCAAGATCATTGAGTGTCCTTTCTTGCATAAAGACATCTGCTTCATCAATCAAAGCCAATGCATTCCATCTTTTCACCAATGCTGAGGCATCGAAAAGCTCTGCTTCAGCTCGAGATGCTATTCGCCCCAGGTCACCGCCACTAATAGCGTAGAGAGGGCGTCTGGTGTGTTCAGCTATGCTTTCTAGCGCATATTTAGCACCAAATATGCCTGTCTAGGACACAGCCTTACACGAACCTGCAGTAAACGTTTTGCCTACTCCTGGTGGCCCATGTAGAAGGAAGATAATCCCCTTACCCTTTCCCTTAACCAGATCATCAAACGAGCTTGAATCCTCTCCAGATGTCTTTAAAAGTGAAGATATCATATGCTTCTTGTCTTTCGATAGCACCAGACTCTCGAATGCATTCGTATCAAAATCGATATTGGTGACTTTAGTGACATCAAAGTACCCCCATCGCTTTGAAGTCAAACAAAATCCTGGTTGTCCATCAGTGCCTGACAAAAGGAATGTCGTCACCTCCGAAACCCCCTGATCCAGCCACAGCCAATTTGGCCCCCCCAATTCGAATTTCCACATCTATTTGAAGCAACACAGCTGCTGCTGTGATGTTCGTATTTGCTGTTCTAAGCATTGTTTTATTTGCTGTTGTTGTTTTATTGTTTTATTTATTTAAATGAGTGTTATTCGCACCCCTAGCCCTGCTGCTACTGCTGCACCAAACTCACACTCTGATACAATCAAACGTACTCGGTTTTTTCACTGCTGTTGATGCCGAACCTTATACGCCTTTAAAGCAGCTGCTAGCCTCTCACAACATCTCGATCACCGTACGAACTGCTCAGCGCTGGCTTGATCAATAACGAAGACATGGAAAGGTTGCTTATCGCCGTAACCACCACTGTTCTAGACGTTCCCTTTTAATATCTCAACAACAACTTAATACCTTACTTGATCCTTATGTTAATTCTGTACGGGATTAAGTATATAAGTGTCAACAAGCTGTTCATGGAATCCAAAGCAGTGTACGTACGCTAAGACGTAGCTTATGAGCACGTACACGCAATACTGTTTTATACCGAAAGTCAATCACTAAGGCAATCAGTCCTATTAATAAAAGAAAGAGAGTTAAATTCTGCCAAATTAAGAAGGATAAACCTGTGGAAGAGAGTGTGGAAAAGACTGTCTATTCAGACGAAGTCCATAAGGATCTTTTAGAGGAAAAATAACAGCGGGTATTATGTGCGGAAGGGACTTATCTTAATCATAAGAGTCTTTAATATTACTGTCCTAAGACTAGGATAAAACTTCGTTTCGCTTCTTAGATCTTATAATAGCGTAAAAGACCGTTATTATTTTATAATAACGAAAAGGATCACTTTTGCTCCCTAAACCTCCACCTAGGCCTCGCCGGTTTAAGTATAAGACGGATTAAGCTTATCACCTTCGTGTGCTTAAATATGAGGCTTAACTGCCTTATGATATTAAAGTCAAGCCAAAAGGAAACTGTATAACACAAGCCTATTATACTAAACAGATCCTGCCTAAGTATATTAAAGCAGTTAATCAACACCGTCTAGAACGTGGACAGCATTCCTTATGGAGGATAACAATAGCTCTCATAGGAATAGGTCTTCAGATAATATCCTACAGCGATTGAGAGATCAGAATTGGATTGAGAGTATTCAACACCCTGCTCAGTCACCAGACCTTAATCCTATAAAAGGCTGTTGGCTGCTGCTTAAGCAGCGCGTACGAAGGAGGAAATGAGACTCAATTGAGCAGCTGAAGGCAATTTTGATTGAGGAATGGGAAGCTATTACACAGGATGAAATTCGTGCTCGAATTGCTGAGATGCCGTGGAGATACAGGCAGGTAATCAGCAACAGAGGTGGACGTGTGAGGTCTGAGCTGTGGTAAATAGCAGCAGCAACAGTGTAAATAACAGGATCAACAACAGGAGCAACAGCGGCAGTAACAAATGAAATAATAACAACCAAATGGTGTGAGATGGAAGCAATTGGCGGCAGCGAGATGCTGAAATAGGGGTTTCGGAGGTGACGACATTTCTTTTGTCACCCCCTGATGTGTCTATGATCGCAAATGAGATAATCATCACGGTTCATCCGTTGATGATCTATCCATTTTTCACTCATGTTTATATCGTACTCAAATTCCGGCGTTTCTCTGCCGTGGTTAGCAAAGAATTGAAAGCAGTCGAATTGAAAGCAGTCGATCATGACCCTTTGTTGTAGCTGTAGGTATTTGGCTTCAGCAGTTACAATAAAGCTTAAGTGCGTCATGCCTACTCACATGAACTCTTCGCGACTGTCTATTGGATTCAAGCAGCTCTGCCATACCTTCGTACCATTGGTAATGGATTTTCGCCAGAGATAAATATTTTTTCCCCCTGCCCAAAAGCTCATCCGTTATTCGAATTCGGTCTGGGTGATATTGAAGAGGAAAGACGGGCAGTTCGGTGAGCGCCCTGTACTCTTCATACTTCGGAATACAAGTTATATCCAACACCCAGCCAAAGTGAGTTCCGTCTGTTTTGATTTGTTCCACTGTAACAGCCCATTCGTCGCTAAAAATCTCGTCATCCCTTTCAAAGAGTCGCAGTCGATAAATAAACTCCACTCCTTCCCTCTTTTGATACAAGAGCGCGCCAGGTTTGAACACCATCCAAAGGTTTTCTCAGTCAAGGCTGGGTGCTCTCGTACTTTTCTCAATCAAATTGTGATAGGTGCTTATCTCGCTTTGGAGATCCCTCTCCATGTATCTTAAGCAGAAGAGAATGTGATCTTTTGCCTACGCATTTGCGCATGTCATTGCAAAATTGCGAAGCTCCTCACGATAATGGAAGAGTAGCTTGGGTTTGTCTTCTAGACGCACATCGTGGTATGGGTCAGTACTAGCAACGAATGGATCGTACCGACCGATTGCCTGCAATGCTCCTTTGACAAAAGGTGATTTAATCTCCAGTTGTTTCCGGAAGAGAGTTTTCTTGTTATCAAAGTATCTGGGCAAAACGAGGGCGGCTTCTGGGCTATTTTCCTTATTTAAAAGGATATCGGACTTTTGACCAGCGCGCAGAATAATACGTTCGTTCAGAGAGTTATAGAGAGAGTTGTAGGTATGAATTTCGCAGATCTGACCCCTGCTATCTTCTTGAAAATCGGTCTCGAGATGCTTGAAAGGATCTTCATCGGTTTCTTGCTTGCCGCGGAGAAACGAATCAAAATCATAGTCTGCCAAAACATCATCTGAACTAGCATGAATCTGGCTTTTCTCCGCCCGATTTCTTTCAACTTTAATAATAGCCGGAAGGCTTGACTTATGTTTCTCAGATGGGTGGACCTTGGAGCGAGGAGTCGTGGCCTTAGCTGCATGCTTTAATACAGTGTCCAACGCGCTGTTCGTGTCGTTCATTCGTGCGGAGTAGGTCTATATAGATGCGTAGATTACTCTCGTGGCAAGGTCTAAGGTGAAAAAAGGCTGTAATAATAGTCTCCCAGGCCAGCCAAGACGAGCGAGGTCTGATCGCTAATGCGAAGTCACCAAGGCACCTGCGACAAAGATATTTTATTAATGGCAAATAGAAGTCTGCACAAGGTATCTTGCTCGAGCGACCTTATGTACGCTCATATTTCTGCAGTCCTTGCTATTTCAACCTTGCTGACGACTTCTCGCATTAGTGTAATCCACTGTGCCGGGGGTTTGACTCCGAGCTGCCGTTGGTCGAGCGGTATCAGTACTTCCGCCAAGCCTGACTGCTGCAATGTTGTGATAAGGCTGCTCCCGCGCCCCCTCCTGTAGCCAACGCCGCAACATGACACTACCACCCGGCGGGACGCAACACACTCCCTGCCCTTGTGGACGATCCTTTAAACCCGGCCACTCGCGCCTTAATGGAACCAGGGTTGTCTCGGAAACTTTGTTTTCATCCTTAATGTCAGGATTCTGAGTGGTAGGAGTCTGGAAATGATTAGTGTGTTAATTGCGTCTGAAATATTCGACCCTGCAAACGTGCTCACCTCACTTGCCATCTTGAACTTGACTCGGTGTAAATTAAGTCCCCAATACGCTGTTTTCCGCAGATAATTAGAGGTATATCAATGCGATCTTGGTATAGTAGATAAAGGAGAATTATGACAGAGCCGAAGAGCAGCAGGAGCGCATTGAGAATGGTCGCTTTCACAATTTGCATCTACAGTTTCATATAAGTCCTTCACTCTTGTCATGCTCTGCTGCCTTTAAATAATGTTTTAATACGGAGCTCTTGATCAGACAGAACTCTTGTGAACCTTGGTGTACTTTGGATCGAGTCGCTGTTTGGCCAATACGTGAATCACGCAGACCCAAGGCGTCGAACTTCCATGTTGCCATCACATCAGACGTAGGCAATGGATAGTAGTGGAACTAATTTCAACATGGTAAGTGAAGCTACAGTTCTCCTGGACTTTCGTAGGACTTTTGCTGGCAACTTTCGATTTTGTGGTTACGAAGAAACATTGGCTGAAGGCGAGCCGAGAAGGGGGTTCGCAGGCATCAAAGATTAGGCGATTTGCTAGAACAATCAACGACGAAGTTCCTATTGCAACATGAAACTGGACTGGGAAGGCTAGAATACGCGAACGAACTTTGAATGACTTTTGTGGACGTCCGCGCTATCCACTAGCAAGGGCGATTTGCCGCAGGCAGCACAAGGACATGAAGCAGGCAGGCGGCACGCCTACCTGTTTTCTAGTCGGTATCCGACGCTCGGATTTTTGTGGACTTTGGCGGGATTTCTGCGGATGACGCACAATCTGTATGACCTTCCCGTGGCGCCGGTATGTGCAGCAGCAGCAGTCAGTACCTATATGCCCCACTTCTGAGGGGAGCTGAATCGGGCGCTAGGCGGCAGGCTGATGGTGCCAGCAGGACTTGCTGCCTGCTCCATCTGCCCAGTGCTTTTCGGCTTGATGCCTGCCCATCTACTGGTCGGGGACCATTCTAGGCCCCTCGCAATGGTGGAGCTGGGGGACATGCGGAGTAGGTACTTAACGTAGGTAGGGACTTTTGAGAATTTTTGCTTGACCAATCATGCATCCGCTTCGGTAAGCAGGAGCTGGGAAGGTCTTCGCCCCGAGAAGAACTTTTGTTGATCAACTTTTCAAGAACTTCATCACGACAACTCACCCGCTGCTTCCAGACTGCTTCCTCGAATGCTTTGCAACAAGCTATCTTTACCACAACATGAGTTCTGTCAATTATCTTCTCAGTCCTGAAGGATATGCATGGGACGAATGTACTCTTCTCTGTGGTATCCAGCATGGAGTTCCACATAACAACACCGAACTGGCCGGCCCTTCAATCGACCGGTACCTTAGACCGGGTGCGTCTACGGGTGCCACCACCGATGACACGAATATGCTTGAAGCCCCACCTGAAGTATTACCCTCGACTGGAGCATTGGTGACTGAGAGTAGCCGTCCGCGTAAACGAGCTAGGCGTCAGCGTCTGGGATGGGAGGAGAAGAAACCACAATTGGAGCAACTGTTTCTCAGGGAGGACAAAAGCTTCGCTGAGATTATGACAATCATGAAGGACGAGACTTTCGATCCAACGTAGGTGCACGTCACACGTAGCATATAGTCATCAGACTAAAAGAGCCTAGGCTCAAACAGTACAAGGAGCAGTTCAAGGCATGGGGATGGCAGCGACATATGCCCGCCCACGTTGCTCACTTCATCTTGCAAAAGGCCAATGAGCGACAGAGAGAATTACCTCGCAAAGAGACAGTGTTTACATTTGGCGGGTTTCAAAGGACGAAGGAGCAAGCCGCAGCCAGTGTGCGGAGAACGAAGAAGGTTCTTGATGACCTGATAGGTAGGCTATTCGAGAAGCTGACTGCGACCCTCATACTCACGTGTGTACAGATATCGATACACCCGCGGGCGTAAGTTACAAGACTCCAGCAGCCATAAATGTAGCCTCCCCTGGAGACAGATCCCTACTCGGTGGTACTCGAAAAGAACCTGCGGAAGTTTCCTCTGATTCCGCGGCAGAGGAAGCCGCAGTCGCTTACTCATCCACAGAGGACGAAGCAGAAGAATCTACTTCAGAAGGCGCACTTTTGCTGACAAACCATGGAAGTACGGCTGCTGATCTTTACGGGCTAGTTGAAGCCGCAAAAGAGTGCATTCGAGACGGACAGTCGTTAACAGCCGAGCAGTTTTTCCAGGATGCTGTCAATGGCTACAAACAATTGCTTGGTCCGACGCACGAGTCTACGACCAAAGTCGTCTTTTCTCTGGCATCTTTCTATGTAGAGAATGACCGTATTCAGGACGCGTATCTTCTTATAGAAGAGAGCATCTCTGCTCACGTACGAACATTCGGAATTTTAGATAAACATACCCAACAGCACATCATAGATGTAGTCGGTCTCTTGAAGGAGTGGGGAAGAGAGACTGATGCGCTGGCTTTCATCAATCGTACGAAGATATTATCCGAGACCACTCCTGGCGGCGCGGGTTCTACGTCTCTAGGCGGCCATAGAAAGAATGGGACAGCTCCTGGGGGCTCGGAAACTGCCCGGTCTGCTCGACTACCAGACTTAAGTCGCGCGATTACCAAGAACAATAACCCGGACCAGATCGGCACTGCTATCTCCGTTGCTCGAACGCATGTGCGTGCAAGGGATGAAGCAGTCGCGGGTTTGCTTTTGGCTGCTATCAATCAGTGCAACTCTAATGTCATCAAATTTGCTATTCAAAGACTACAAGCCTGGAATGAGCTGCTTAATCTTTATTACCAATCACCGGGGTGGCACGATAACGAGTGGGACGATAACGAATACAATCGAATGGATGAGGCTCACCAAGCGTTCAAAGAGACCATAGACAACTATCCGTGGGATATCCCAACTCGCGAGAAGTTTAAAAGTCAGCGACTCATAGAGCAACTACTACAACTGGCTGTGGGGTTCTTAAAGGCAGGCTTCTACAGCCAGGCTGAAGTCATGTTCCGTGATGTAGAGACCAAACTTGTGACAGTCTTTGTGGCAGACGACGAACGGACTATTTGGGCCTTGATTTCTATTGGTCTCGCTTATCAAAACCATCTCAGCTGGGACGACGCAAAGCAATGGTTTGAACAAGCACTTTCGGTTGCGCTGCTGAAATACGATGCCGAGGATGGGATCGTCATCTCGCTTGAGGAGGCTATGGAATCGAATCATTTTTCCTACGTCAATGACGAGGGCCGACCTTACAAGACAATTTTCGCTGTCAATGGTCTGACCGTACGACCAGCAAGGCTGCACATGGAATGACTAAGGAGATTTGATACCTTTCGTGCGGAAACATGTTTCTTCACTTTGCAGGGCAGGACCGACACGTGCCGGCACAGGCCTCTCTTGACACGAGATTGATAGCTTCATGGAGCCATCGAAGCAGAGATCACGTTGCCCGCGGTATCAGACCTTGAGGAGTTGATCGCATTCTGTGCGTACTGGCCGAACAATGTCGATTGCTTCGTTAGTAGAAACAGAAACTGACTCGGTTTCTGAAGCTACCATTGTGATGAGACAAGATATATTGACAGCAATGTTTCGGGCAGCATGCTCCGATGCGTTGGAACTAAAGGTCGCAATTATGTTTGACCGCCGTACGCGACAGTGAGCTGTTGGATCGAATCCTTTCTGATTTAGCGAAATCGAACTGGCTGCATGAAATGCCCTTTTGAGTCTAGCCGTTCATTTCATTCTAGGCAGAGCCACGAGGTATGGCATTATTTATTCTGATTGCTTTCAAGTCGCACTTGCTGCGTCGTCAGACCGACTTCTGACCTTCATCCAACCAGCTAGGCTTCTTGCCTTTCCGTCTTTTTCCATCAAGCCCTTACCCTCAGCTTCATCCTTGTTCGCCTTGCGCGACGCTCCAACAAGTACTGCCTGCTCGTCCTCACGCTGCGCCGCTTCGTCCCATTCCCTATCGTCCAATACTTCCCACTCCAAACGCGACAGATCGGCCTGCAAGTGTGCTCTAACACGATCGAGCGTCTTGATTGGTGAACGAAGACTCCAAGAACGCATGTGCATTTCGGCGTCTGCGGCGCCAAGAAAGGAATGAGAAGTGCCGTGTGAAAGATGGCCCAGCGTCAAGTCGGGCAGTGTGAAATTGCCAAGCTCAACATCTTTCCCTAGAACAGACGGAGGTGAATTTGTGAAAAGCTGCCAAAGATTGCGACCAAACGGACAGACATCTTCCCAAGTATTTATGGTGGACATCCCTTGACTCCGGCACAGCCATGCAATATCCCACGCAAGCAAGGAAACGCCTTCCACAAACATGGAATATGCAGCCGAATCTTCTTTAGCCAACTTGGACATCTCTCGATCGATGAATAAAGTGCGTGGCTTGGGTAGAGGACGTTGGTCCAAGGTGCGGGAGCCGTCGGGAGTATTTCCAGAAGAATGAGATATCCCAGAGCCAGGAAATGGTATTTCGCGGCTGGTATAAGAGGACTGTGGATGAAAAATTGTAGGAAGCGGGTAATCCTTATGCGGAAGAGTAATCTCTGCCGGCAAGCGGACGTGTAGGTAGTGAGAGCAGAGCATGAGCAGTCGCACTGTCTGAACCAAACCTGCTGTGAAGTTGTTCGCATTATCCATCTTTGTGATTTTGGCATTCAACTCTCTCAAGTCCAGCAATGCGTGTCCACCGATTGTATAGTCCTCCCTCACACTTCCATCTTTGGTCTTTCTCCGCCGCTGCTTCAAGCCTGCCAGTCCCGCAGCTTCTTGGCATAGTGAAGCCCGTGCATGAATGATTTGCGCATGCACCTTCTCGTACCGATGATCAGTCTTTTGAATGCCCCTTTGCACAGTTCCGATAGTATTTGAACGCCGAGCTCCAATCTCGTGGGAAACCGAAGCCAGATCTGACCGACGCTGGTTCGAGACTGATTTGCGCTCTGCAATTTCCTTCTTTGCGTCTTCTATATGCTTCCGGAGCAACTCGTTTTGCTCGAGAACCAGGTTGATACGATCTTCAGATGCAGCTTGCTCGTCTTGAATGCGCTTAAGCTCCGCGCTTTTAGCAACATCGCCAGTCTGGATGCCGTCCAAAAGCGTGGTCTCCTCTGAACTACTGTTCAGATCTTGGGGACGAAGAATATGATCTATCTGCTCGCCAAGCTGGGCCTTTTCAAGCAGGATAGTCGCATGGCTAACTCGAAGGGGATAAAGGGATGCGCGGGTACAGCTTGCACAGACTAGAGCAGCATCGGAGCTACCGGGTTTCGAGCAGATGCTGCATTCCATGTCAACGATTGAAGGACCAGAAAGGGCCTCGGGCGGGGTTTGGTGGTCGAGACGGTTGAACCATCTTGAAGCCAGAGCTTGACGAGTCTGACTATAGGAGCAGGTATGGTGATCTGCTAAAAGTCTAGTGAGCCATGAGTGACGTCAGATGCAGGAAGAAGACACAAAGTGTGAGATAGGTGCGTAAGTGTTGAGGCGATGATAAGGCAATGCATCGCTCTAGAGGTCAAAGATGGCTGGGCGTCTCTTTGGTCACATGCTCAGGCGTTTGATACGACGCGTGACCCGCGTCCCGATCGCGACCGTGCGCCTGTTCTTCCCTATGTTCTATAGAACAAACAAAAGCCCATGGACGAACTCAGCATGACACGAGGTTGAGAATGCGCTCTCCTCCGCGCTCTGGAGTTGAGAAAGTACTTACACTCTCCACGCCTTTGGACGAGACTTCTTTCCCACTCTGTAGCACGGATCGTAGATTGTCACAAGAAGGTTCATTTCCGGCTAAAACGGCGCTTTCCCAGAGCTCATCTATCAACGATAGTAACGAAATTGGTCCTACGGACACAAGCAGGATGGCAGAATCTGAAATACCTATAAAGGTGGAGCAACCCTCATCTCAATCTGCCCCCAGAGCACCGGCTTCTTCCTATGCTCATACCAAAGGCTTGATGGGCCCACCAGAGACGAGACCCCGTCAAAGGTCAAGTTTCGGTTCTCCCATAGTCTCTGACGCGAAATTTCAAGACGGAGACCCAGATGATCCTCCGGATCAGCTGCACGCAACCCGGCCGTCTACACCAGAAGAACAAACGGACTCTGCAGTAGATCCTAGCGAACCTCTGGAGAAATCTGATTGGTATGGCTTGGAGGTTGAATATCATGACATGATCAAAGATCGAGATGCGGTTGAGCAGCAATTATTGCATGATTTCGACCATTTGTCACAGGTAGGGTAGTTAGCAAGAAGTTCAGGAGATTTGTTAATAAAGATGTCAAAAGTTTTTCGGCCGATGGGCTGAAGCTGGAGCGCTGCGGGAAACAGATAGGTCCTTCAAGAGGTAGGCACACTAGTGCTTGCTGTTTTCACGGCGTCGCTAAGAAATTGCAGACTAAAAACACAGATGACATATGTCCATCATGAAGAGCAGCAACTGGAAGAGAAGCGCCTTCATTGTATGCCTTATCTCTGCACGCAACGAAGCCTGCAAAGCTGAGCTAATGTGATTTGCAGATGTTCAAGTTGTCAACGCCTTCAAAAAGGCACTCGATTTGCTCAATGGCTCGTGAGAGTTCGCTGTATGGATACCGGAAGGTCTAACTTCTCGGATATCTTTGAGAAGAATCACGAGACAGATTATATTAAGACTAATTTGTTGTCGCTTCTATGGCAGTCATACTTTGGGTGCATAGCTGGAAGCTCGGCGCAGCCGAAATGTAGATCGCAAGCAAGGTCGGTTACTCGAGGGAAAGTTTTGTTCAGTTTAGGCTGGGACTCGATCGCACCAGACAGCAGGAAAGTCCCTGCAATTGAGCGGGAAGCTACATTCGCCATTCAGTAGGCCTGCCCGCCATAGCTTTCAGCTCGTGAAGGTATCATATGAAACTAGGGGTGGATGGATTGGCTGGCAGAAGCACGTTTGTCGAGCATTTTTTGAATGGAAAAGGGCATCACACAACGAACAACTGTTACCAAGGTGTCAAGCCATGGAATCATAGATTCCTTAACTTTTCTCTGAGCAAGTGCACCAATTCTATTCGAGATCCTCACTACAACCACGAACCATCAGCCCTCATAAGCTCTAAGAAAACCCCCGTCACAATTTAAAGCACACACCTCCAAGCCTTCCAACCTCACCGCCTCTCCACCTCACACCCCACTAACCTAAGCAAACCCCCCCAAAACCCCCTTCCCCAC